>CAUYQV010015056.1:0-24404 GCA_963574575.1 Galagoides demidoff | reverse complement strand
CCCTCTCTCTGCTCTCCCCTTTCTCCCAACTCCTATCACGTACTAGGTCATCAACTATCCTCATAAGAGAATTTGGAAATTATTATTATTTTTTTCAGATAGTCTCATTATGTCGCCCTTAGTAGAGTGCTATGGTGTCATAGCTCACAGCAACCTTAAACTCTTGGGCTTAAGTGATTCTCTTGCCTCAGCCTCCCAAGTAGCTGGAACTACAGGCACCTGTCACAATGCCTGGCAATTTTTTTTCTTTTTTTTTTCATGTTGAACCCACCACCTCCAGTATATGGGGCTGCCACTCCTTTGAGCCACAGGCACCACCCTATTTTTTATTGTAGTTGTCATTGTTGTTTAGCAGGCCTGGGCTGAGTTCGAGCCCGCCAGCCTGGGTGTATTGGTTGGCACCATAACCACTGTGCTACAGGCGCCAAGCCAGTAAACTATTTTTAATTACCATAATATAATATACTAAAATTTCTTTGGGACCTAAAAACATCATTAGTGGAAATATTGGTGATGTATGATAATTGAGCTATTCTTAGATACTGAAATGTTACAGTTGTAGGGGATTTTTAAGGGAACTTTTCTTCAGTTTTTGCTGGTGCTGCTAGCTACAATTTTCTGTTAACTTAGAGAATACATGTAAAATAAGCAACAAGTTAGTAAAATAGTTAATATTTTCTTTCAGTGCTTTATTTATTTATTTTTGAGACAGAGTCACAAGCTGTCGCCCTGGGTAGAGTGCCGTGGTGTCACAACTCACAGCATCCTCAAACTCTTGGGCTCAAGCGATTCTCTTGTCTCGGCCTCCCAAGTAGTTGAGACTACAGGCACCCTCCACAACTCCCGGCTATTGTTTTTTTTTGTTTTTTTTGTTGCCGTTGTCCTTGTTTTAGCTGTCCCTGGCTGGGTTGAACCCGCCAGCCTCGGTGTATGTGGTCGGTGCCCTCGCCACTGAGCTATAGGCGCGGCCCTCTTGTCAGTGCTTCATTAATATTTGAATGCAAATAGCAAAATTTGAGAAGCAGTACTGAAACTCTGCTTTTAAGAAAGATTCACTTTTGCGAGTGAAGAAATTTTCTTTTTTTAAAAATTGAGGTACGGTAAATTGCACCCATTAAAAATGAACAGATTCTGAAACCATTATCACAACCAAGATTTAGGACATTTTCATAATCCCCTCCAGAGTATCTGCTGGTTCCTTTGTAGTCCATCTTTCTTTTTATGTTATCTCTGGCCCCAGGTAACCACTGATTTGTTGGAAAATGGTTTACTTAAAGAATCAGATCTTACCAGCTCCTTAGCTCCTGTGAAAGGATGATATGTGTGGGCATTGGTTATGGAACCTGAAACCTGCGTTTGAATTTGGGTCTGTTTTATGACTTTGGGGAACACATTTAAATTATTTAAGTTCATTTTCTTTTGTAAGAAAAGAAAATATAGAGTCAATTTATTGGGATTATATAGATGGAGGTGAAATGTTCAGCAGTATATGACGTATATTACCCTCAGCTGGGTGCCTGTAGCTCAGCAGCTAGGGCGCCAGCCACATACACCGGAGCTGGTGGCTTCGCATACAGCCCAGGCCTGCCAAACAATAACTACAACAAAAAAATAGCTGGGCGTGTGGCAGACACCTGTAGTCACAGCTACTTGGGAGGCTGAGGCAAGAGAATCCCTTAAGCCCAAGAGTTTGAGGTTGCTGTGAGCTGTGATGCTATGGCACTCTACCAAGGGCCACATAGTGAGACTCTGACTCAAAAAAACAACAAAAAACAACCCTGTAAATGTTCAAGTATCTCTGAAGTTCTTCTCATTTTTTATAGGGGGAAGATTTCAAGATCAATTGGAGAAAATTTAGATAGATTTGGAGCTAATCTAAAAGTCCTTGGAATTATTGACCCCAGGATGTTCTGGGATAACAGTGGAATTTTCTGTTAACTGAATATTAATTTTTTTTTTTTTTTGGGGTAAACTTCCTCTCCTCCAAAATATGTTGCTTCAGTTTTCTCTAAAACTAATGGTGAAAATTATGCAACTTTTGTTAGGTGAGGCTCCTTTAGAGCCTGAGATGACTTTTGCTGAGCAATACCTAATATGTAGTAGATATAGTTCAAATAGAAGACTAACTTGATACCTTTGTATAGACCACATGTAATTTACTAAAATAAATTTAAATACATGATATGTGTTGTCATTTATCTTGTCTTCTAAAGGGGGACCCTAGAAAAAAAATGAATGTATGTGCACATCTTTGTGTGCGTTTATAGTTTTTGAGCTTTGATTTGTTTGGTTTAGTTAACAGTTTTTGCCATTTTCCTCCCCTACACCCATAAAAAAGGTTTTTGCTTACATATTACCTATATTTAAGCAATTTAAATCTTTTGTAAATAAAACAAGTCTACTTTACAGTTTTAATAGGTATGGGACAATAATTTCAACAATTTGATTTCTACTTTATTAATGTGGACTGTCTTGAGTCTTAATTTATGAAAAGATTATGGTTAAAGACATAGTTTTTGTGGTTTGAGCCATGTAATTTTTTCAAATGTGTCAAATTATACATAATTTTTTTCTTACAAATAATGAATTGCATAAACATTTAATAGGATTTCTGGTAAAATGATGTTCTACATGCATGATGAAGAAACATTTAGTAAAGATTCGTTCTACATTTCCAAGTGTATATTCTAAAAAAGAGTGAGGAGTCTTTTTTTTTTTTTTGAAACAACAGTTCAGAAATACCTTAAGTGTGTTCTTAGACTCAAAACTATTAAAATAATTTGGTATTAGGTGATTTTCAATTGATAGCTTTATTTCTTATGGTATTTTTTTTGTCTTTCTATAGGGCTGAAAGACACACAGAAGTCTTCATGGATATAGTTGATACATTTAATCATTTAATTCCTACTGAACACTTAGATGATGCCCTATTTCTAGGATCCAACCTGGAGAATGAAGTCTGTGAGGATTTTAGTGCAAGTCAAAATGTCTTAGAGGACTCGCTGAAGAACATGCTCAGCGATAAGGATCCTATGCTAGGATCTGCAAGTAACCAGTTCTGTTTGCCTGTTTTGGATAGCAATGATCCCAATTTCCAGATGCCTTGTTCAACAGGTAATTCTTACTTTTTTTTTTTTTTTTTAGTCGGCAATTTAAAATAAAAAATTTTCAGCAGCTTTTTTTTTTTTTTTTAAAATGATGAGGGTAGTAAATTTAGGGTTCTTTCCTTTGAATTTAGAGCTTCTTTTCCAGGCATCAGAATTAGAATATGAACTAAATAATTCTTTCAAGGAGTTTGGAGTTATCTTTGAGGCTACCCTAAAGATAGGTAGGGCGACCATATCATCTGATGTGGGACACTTTTGAGAATTACCAGGGGTGCTGTTAATAATCACATCATAAATGTAATTGGGATTCTCCCTAGCAAATAGTGATTGCCTGACAAATTGGGACATGGCACCTTAGGCCTGTCAGATTCAAGGGGGAAGACTGAATTGACCTTTCCCAATGTCCCTGCTAGTCCTTCAGATTTAATAAATTGTTGCTCCTCATTCAGCTCCTTTGGTATTTTGTACATGTATCTCAAAACCAGAGTAAGAACTCTGGATCTCTGCTGTCCAATACGGTGACCAGTAGCCACATACTCACTGATTACCTGCGTTGAGTCTGGTCCCAATTGAGATGTGCTGTAAAATAATGCGCATTAGAGTTTGAAGAATCATTATGAAAAAGAGATAAAATATTTCATCAATTTTTCTATGTTGATTATGTATTGAAGTGATACTTCCGGTTAAATAGTGAAAATTAATTTTGCCTGTTTTTGTTGTTCTCTTTTTTAAATCAAAAATGGCTACTTGAAGATTTAAAATTCTGTGCTAGCATATTTCTGTCCTATTGGGCAGAGCAGGATCTGTTAGGCAATTGAAGTAGCTGAAAGACAGTAACTTTATGATTTTCTATTCTTAGAAATGACTTACATTATTTTAGTATGTGTAAACATGGAGTATTTCTTTATAAAACAAAGTACTACTGTAAACTTTGTGGCAAATTAGCTATTCTGTAAACTTAAATTAAAGGTAGATAAATCAGTCTCACATGGAGCAGTAAGGCTTTCCCTCACCGTTCACTTATAGTAAGTTCACAGGTTTAGGGGACACTGGTTTTGTTTTCTGGGGACTATAGTCTCTTCCTGCAGTACAGTTTTTCAGTATATTTATTTTCTTTTAATATTTTCTACCTAATATTTTAATTAGTAATACTTAAAGTTTGAAATAGATTTTCTGCTATTCACTCATAAATTTATCAGCTTATTCTGCCTGAAGACCTTAACACTGGCTGCTAGGTATCTATTTTAATAACTCCTTAATGCTGAGATCTTTTGAATTGCTTGGTATTGATGTATCTCTGAATTATTCATATTGTGTTGTGTTATTGCTTAGGTTTACACTGTTTTGTTGTATTTTAAATGTTTTGAAGCTTTTACAATTTTGTTTTATGTATGCATTGTTCAAGTTTTTACTTTGGTGCTTGTGTCAGTGCAGTAGTTCTAATCATTTTTATTGTTAAGCACTCTTGACAGTGTGTGGTTGTATGCTGTTTCCCAGTTTAATCCAAATTCAAGAAAAACACTTATTTAATACTTGTTGCCAGAGCTACAATCACCTTCAAGGATATTAAATTGGGTCTGGAACTGGCATGCGTATCATTCTGTTAGACTTTTTTACTTATAAAATTCCAGCACTTTAGTATACTAGTATTCCTACTTTCTGTTTCTTTTTTTTTTTTTAAAGACTTCTATTGTTATGAAAAGTTTTATTGATGTGTTTTCACATCTTCAGTTTTGGTGAACATTTCTTTTGCCAATGTTATAGAATGCTTTTAGAGTACCTTTATTGAAGTACTTTAAATTTTTTTGAGGTATGATTTCTTAATACTTATTTTTGATTTTATCTTTTTAACTAATATTTAAGACTTTAAATAGAATTACTTCCTAAATATTCTAATATTGAAATTTGTTTGGTACAATTGTTTTTCATGGATTCTGTAGCAGAACCGTTTTTATTAATGTGTGTGTAGTGTATATGTTTTTAAGATATGTAAGGGGATCTGTGGGGATATTTCGGGAAAACGTAATAATAAATCTTTCTAGGATTGTTTAAATTTTATTGTGCCGGCAGGCAAGGTGTTTATCTTAATTGCTTCAAAGTTCCTTTTGCCCTTTGGGATGTTTGGGTCTCCATATATTTTCTGAGGGTAAAACTGTAAACATTTTTGAAATTTTATTTGTCAAGAGAAAATTACAAATAAGAGCTCTTATACTGTAACTATTAATAAGAACTTCGTGTGAACAGTAACTTTTAGCTATTCATAAATTTACTTCAGATTTCTGTTATAAAATAAAAACAATACAGTTCTTACCCAGATGCTTATACCTGGGTCTGTGGACTTTGGCTAATTTAAGTAAAGCAAGGAAATGATCCTCTCTGTATTTCTTAAGCCAATGAAATCTATAGATTTGGTTTTTTGTAACATTGGCGTTCACTGGGCTAAAATTGGCAAACGACTACTACATTTTGTTCTATGATAGGATGAACCAGGTTGGTTTCTGTAGTTGTGGGGTTTTTTGTTTTTTTTTTTTTTTTTTGCATTTTTTGGCCGGGGCTGGGTTTGAACCTGCCACCTCCAGCAGGTTCACCTTACTCCTTTGAGCCACAGGCACCACCCCAGTTTCTGTAGTAAAGACCACTTATTTTGTTAACATAGTCGAGTGGCTCGTATTTCAGCTGTCTCAAAAATTCATGGAGTAGTTTTAAAAATTATAAAAATAGGAAAGAAACATAAATTATTACTTTTAGTGCTCTGTCACATGCATATAAGTTGAGATGCTAGTTGTTTTATTTTGAGAGAGCAATCAGTAGATCCTTGATTTTCTTTCTTTCTTTCTTTCTTTTTTTTTTTTGAGACAGAGCCTCAAGCTGTCCCCCTGGGTAGAGTGCCATGGCATCTCAGCTCACAGCAACCTCCATCTCCTGGGCTGAAGCAAGTCTCCTGCCTCAGCCTCCCAAGTAGCTGGGACCACAGGTGCCCGCCACAACGCCCGGCTATTTTTTTGGTTGCAGCCGTTATTGTTGTTTGGCAGGCCTGGGCTGGATTGGAACCTGCCACTTTAGGTGTATGTGGCTGGTGCCTTAGCCACTTGAGCCCCAGGCGCCGAGCCAGTTTGTAAATTTCTATAAAGCAATTGACTTGTCTCGCTGAGCACTGCATTCATTAAAATGAATATGCTAGTTGGTATCTGGCATGACATTTTATTTGGATAGTTTTCCTATTAAGCAGTTAGAAAACTTAAAAGAACATGTTTATTTTGAACATCACATACAAATATGGGGTTTCACTTTATTTAAAGATTTTATTTCCAAAAGATGGTACAGCTCATGAATCATAAAAATCATCAAAATCATCGATGGATGTGTTTTGGTTTCTAGGACGTAAAGCAGCTTCAATTTCCGAGTTACTGTCATCAGACTCACCCCAGAAGCCTGGAAGACAAAACCAGGTCGCCATTTAACATTCCTGTCCTTAGACAGAGTTTATAGAACATTGCAGGAGGTCTGGCACTAACTGGAGGGCTGGTTTGCACAAGGCCTACCAGCGACACTGTGTGATGTGCCTGGCCAGACCCCCCTGGAAGGCGTGTTGGTACTGTACAAGCACACATATTTTATGGTGTGTTCTTGGAACTATTATAGAAAACACTTGGCAGAATACAAGTGTTTCTTTCCCCTTCTGTTGAACCCAGATCTCTACTCTAGGATGGGGACTTTAAATCAGGATTAACTCAGAAGCAGTATGCCCTGGGTGTCCTCTCAGGTCTGTCCCTCCACTTCAACTCCCTCCACTCTTCACAAGAGCAGAGAGGAGAAGAGAAAGACGTGAATCTGCCCTGAGACAGGACTTGGGTTCACATGGTTTATTTGGGAGGTGATTTCAGGAACAGTGATGCAGCAGGGAAGAGAAAAAGCCAGTGAAGGCCATATTCAGCTGACCTGAGGGGCTGGCAGTGGATGGGGTGGGGCACATCCTGCCAGGGACCCCCTGGTCCCTGCCAGGTCCTCTCAGGCCTGTCCCTCCACTTCAACTCCCTCCACTCTTCACAAGAGCAGAGAGGAGAAGAGAAAGACATGAATCTGCCCTGAGACAGGACTTGGGTTCACATGGTTTATTTGGGAGGTGATTTCAGGAACTGTGATGCAGCAGGGAAGAGAAAAAGCCAGTGAAGGCCATACTCAGCTGACCTGAGGGGCTGGCAATGGATGGGGTGGGGCACATCCTGCCAGGTACCCCCCGGAGAGACCACCGAACTCTCCTCAGATGGTCTCGGCGAAGAGGAAGGAAGTGAAGTTCCTGATTCACCAGTGTCCCTCTCCTGGTTGTTCTCAACCCAGGGCATCAACTCACTGGACTGTGAGCTGCCCTGTGAGGGCAGAGCATGACCCTGTAGGCAGAGAAACACAGCTGCCTGATGCGAAAGTCTGCAGGTACAGCTGCGAATTGGAGCTTAGGTGACCTCCAGGTGGTCTGAGAGTGTGTGTGGGGTGCACAGACATCCTCTCCTACACGCAGACTTCCCTCACTGTACTGGCGTCCATGTGGCACAACCTGCCAGCTCTGTGCTGACTTACACACGACTCCATTTAATCCTAACGCCAAGCCTGGTAAGTGTTACTGTCTCCATTTAACTGATGCTGAGAGAGGTTAAATGGCCACAAACACAGCGTTAGTGGGTGGTCAACCTAGGAGTCCCACCCACATCATCTGACCCATAGTCTCCACCACAGCCTGCTGGGTGGGGGGCTTATGCAGGCAGAAGCAGAGAGAGCCCAAGCCTGGCAGGGGCTATGGCACAGTTTTGTGGTGGAAAGATGGTTACATTCTCCCTGTGAACTGGGCATGGAAAGGTGGATCAGAGCCCACTAGCTGATGAGAGGGGAAAGGAACTTCACACAAAAGGATTGGTGTGAGCAATGGTACAGCAGCATAGGTGTGGTGTATCTAGAGAAAGCTGATGTGACTAGACCCAAAGGTGGCAGATCCTGGGAGGATCAAACTGGCCGGACCCCAAAGGAAGCAAGTATAGGCTCTGTCCTGCAGGTAGCGGGGGAGGCACAGGCAGCTCCTAAGGAGGCAGGTAAGAAGGGTAAGTCAGGTTTTGGATATTGGTGGCCAGATGGTCGGGTCAGGGGCTGGGAGGATCTGGGCATGAGGAAACCAGTTAGAGTTACTCCAAGAGCCCTGCGAGGGTATGAGCCATGGGTATGTGGGGAGCACAGGCAGTGAAGATGGGGAGAGGGGCACGGGTGGGATACTGGTGCTGGTAGCAGTCAGACGTGAGGCCAGCACCCTTTGCACATGGGACTGCTCTGCTGCTGTGCTGCGGCCCACGGGACCTGTGCAGCCTTGTCCCTCCGACACCAGCTGCAAGGGGTGCGAGTACTGGCACAGCCATGCTTCAGGTCTCCCTCGAGAAACTGAGTATACATCACACACAACTTTCTCTTTAAAACATAAAAGGAAAATCTGGTGTCCAGTTATTTCTCTTACCTTTAGACTTTAAATTGGTCATTAGTTCCTTTTTGTTTTCATGCCTGTAAGATAAAGAAATAGCCTAAGTTCTGGAGGGAAAACAACCAGACCAGTATTTTTATAATAAACCCATTGGGAAAAAGCACCGATATTTACTGAAAGGCCAGAGCTTCACATGATGGTTTTACAAGCAAAAAGAAAATGTTGGGCCCTGCTATGCCTTGGTGGTCCATGTGTCCCCCTGGTCTGCCCTGCCTGCGCCACCCTGGGTGTGCCATGCACGCGCTGGAGGAGATTGCATGGTGGCTGAGGCAGAAGACCCCTTGCACAGTCCTTGGAAAACACTCACATGTAAAGTTTTAGCTCTTTTAGGCAAGCTAAAAGCAAAACAGCTGAAGTAGGGAACTTAAGATGTTAGAATGCAAGGAGATGTTAGTAACGGGGAAGTTAAATACTTCTCAGTTGAGCCAGTGGCAGCAGTACTAACAGTTTAACAAAGAAGTCTGACATAAACACGCAGGAGAGAAGAATGCAGATGTCTGGTGCATCCACACTTAGGAGTTTGTAGATTCAGTACACAGAAACAGGAGTGTCTACAGCCCCCAGGACCTACTGACTTGCTGAGGAAAGCGAGCATGACAAGCAAACTGGCTCTAGGGGATATAATTTCTCCATGTCTTTACAAAAGCTGCTGTAATTTTAATGAATTTTCAAGTCCCTTCTGAGAGCATCATTTGATTTTCTTAATTAGGTTCTTTAAGGCTTGGCCTGAGCAGTCAAAGGAGGTACTAGATAAGAAGCCTGCCTCCTGTGTGCCTCAAGACTTTGCTTCACACTGCGGCCTCCACAGCTCTTCTCTTGGCCTGGCCTGCTCCTCCGGGAGCAGGAAACCCTATGAATTGTCTTTTCCTTCTCTTTGGGCCAAGTCTGGTTTAACCTGTGACTTAAAATCTGCCTTTTGCCTTACTTTACTTTTTTCCCCAGTGAACAAAACTCCACTAAGGTGTAATTTTCCAGGCTAAATATCTGTCAGTATCCCCTTTAAATTTGGTGACTGTGTCCTTATTGCTGTGGCCAAGTAGTGCCCATGGCCATTTCTCCAGAAGAGCAGAAGACCCCTATGAGCATCTGGAAGCTATCAACAAGTGACAGTGATGGAGCTGCCGGGAAGGCAAGCCTGCGTGAATTCATTTGTAGAGAGTGCCCACCTGTGCGCACACACACTCAGTACAACTGTGGGTTGTATCCACTATTTCCCTCCTCTCATTACCCGAGGACACAGAGCTAGGTGCTGGGGAGAGGATTCTAAGAATGCTGTAGGGTTGCAAAGAGAGGCAGATTTGCCAGCCATGGTCCAAATATGAAGAGGTGGTGGGTGGTGAGATCAGTGATGGATGAAAGAATTGAGGTGGCAGGTGAGGGGGAGCTGTAGGACCCCTGAGGAAGCAGGTGTGTCTGCTATGAAAGACAGAGAGGGCTGCCTAGGCCTGGATGTGGGACAGGACGTGGTAGGGTGGGGCAGCAGGGAGCCCCTGACACAGGAGCAGGGTATGGGGCAGGCAAGTTCAGGTCAGGTCCCCTCAGTCCCAGGTCACATCTCTGAACTCCAGAAATGTTATCTGGTGCTCACATGGTGGCTCTACCAAAGCACCTCAGGGTCAACACTCTGATCCATGACCAAATTCACCATCTTCCAGCATGGCCCTCTCCTAAAAAACCAAGCCCTTCCTCCTGTCTCAGCAAATGGCAAGCCTGACCTGCCAGTGCCTCCCTAGCCTCTTTCCACTCCTCTGCTCTCCACGCCTGGTCAGCCCCTAGGTCCTGCTGAGTCTCCCTCTAATACTTCCCATGGTCCTCACCTTTCTCCTCTGCATTGCCTCTCTCTCTCTCTCTTTTTTTTTTTTTTTAATAGAGACAGGGTCTTGCTTTCTTGCCCAGGCTAGAGTGCAGTGGTGTCATCATAGCTCACTGCAGCCTCCATGGATCTCTTGGGCTCAAGGGATCCTCCGCTTCAGCCTCCTGGGCAGCTGAGACTGTGGATATGAGCTACCACAGCTGCCAAGAGTGAGTTTTTTGAAATGAAAATCTGATCACTTCACTTTCTTGCTTAAAACTCTTCAATACCTCTTCAATTGTTACTTCGACACACACAGAGAAGATTAGGCAGTTGGATTCCAAGCACACTGCATGGAGCGCAACCATTTACCTTTTGGCTACAGCACAAAAATAGCTGCAGACAATTTATAAACTAACAAACATGGATGTATTCCAAACTTCACTTATGGACACTGATATTTGATTTCCACATAACTTTCAGGTGTCACGAAACTTTTTTCTTCTTTACTTCTCTTCCCAACCATTTAAAAATGTAAAAGCCACTCTTAGCTTACAGGTTGTACAGACCCAGGTAGTGGGCTGGACTTGGCTCACAGGCCATAACTCGCCTGTGTATAGAACTGCCAACCTGAGACCTGTGCAGCAAACTAAGGAGCCAGTTTCCCCTGCACGGTCTCTCAGGAGTGACTCTTAGGGGCCTCATGGAGTAGACATAGAGGTTTTTTCTCAGTAGTTTACAATTAGACTGGAAGTCTTACTTCAAAATAAACCATTTTCATAATACCATTTACCCAGACATAACAGATGACTGGGTAAAAATTCAAATATAACCCTGTTCCTCTGATTGCATTATAATGGAACAATTATCTCTGCAGATTTTCCAATAGGTTTGGTGATTTTTTCTCCCAGCTATACCACGAACACCACACCCCATCAGGGAGATATTTAGCTGTCATCATCTCGCTGTCTTGGCTTCCCCACTATCTTCCCTCTGCCTGTTCATTAACCATTTTAGTTTTGGATACTCTTGTAATTGCTTGTAAATTCTTCTGCTGTTGATAAGCCAGATTGGAACAATTCTAATCAAAGTCACTTTTGTTCTTGTCCTTGTTAAGCTTAAGAAGTTAAAGTCAGTCAGGACTTTAGCAGAGCTGCCCTGGCATAGAGTAAATATAGAGGAGGTGAGGTTTGGAGACAAATGGACAGAAGACAGGACTGAGATGTGCGAAATGTCCATTCTTTATCTGTAATCACGATGACACAGCACACTATCAAAAATAGTAAAACTTATGTGTGTTCGTTGTTTATTTTATGTGAGCAAAAGGTCAACATATCTAGAAATGGTCTACACAGTCAACATAAATACAAAATTTTGTGGCAAGGATTACCAAGCATTAAGCTTTGCTTTGTGGAGCCAGCAAGTACAGACAAAAATGAAAAACATAATTAGAGCAAAGAATTTATGGATTATCAATCCAGATTGTTCACCATGTGGGTGGTTGAGTCCAGAGAGGTTAAGAGATGTGTCCTAAGACACACAGAGCAAGCTGGTGGCTGGTGGAGGGGAAGTGAAGACAGTGCTTTCCTGGGACACTGACCCTGATCAGACTCACACGCTGCAAACACCCGTCTCTAGGCCTAAGAGGCAGTAATAGCACAGCAGGGGGAACCATGTCAGCAGCGTGTGACGGTTGTGTAAGCTGCTTTCAGAAGCTGAGTCAGTGTCAGCTTTAGGGCCAGCAGACTCAGCTTCCAATGCTCACCTCTGCTCCCTGTGTAGTCCTGGGCAGTAGTTTTCTTGTCTGTGAACAGGGACTGTAATGCCTTCCTGGAGGTGTTGTGATACACTTAGGGATAACCCTGTGTGGGAGCTGCACACAGCAGCCTTCAGTCAGTGCTGGTGCTGTCCTGTCATGTGCTTGGTTTTGTGACGTGCAGTCCTGAGTTCCCAGTGGAGGTGGTGAGTACTCAGGTACAGGAGCCAACGTGAAGTTTGGAGACAAATGGAGAGAAGACAGGACTGAGATGGGTGCAATGCCCTTCTTGATGAGCCCGATGGCTAGAAGAGACAAGGAAGCTGCCAAGGGTGGGGCAGAGCATCTCGCCTGCAGTTTGTTCATCCAGCCATTTGTCCGTCTACCCACCCACTATCCACCCTCTCAGCAAATACAGTGATATGTCAATGGTGACAGTATGCATCAGGATCCATGCTACGACTGTGGCAGAGAACAAGACAGACTCTTTGCCCTTGAGGAGCTCACATTGTTTTGGGGAACCTGACACAAAAATAATAACTGTGACAGGGGTTAAAAAGGGCAACTAGAGGCTGGCTGAGAACTGATGGCAGCAAGACTGGGTGTTCCAGACTCCCAATATGTTCCAGGAGCCAGAATACCCTTGTCAAGGTCAGGGCCATGAGCCAGACTCTTTCACAGAAGATAAAACAGCCACCAGGAAAGGACCCCAATAAGGCTGTCTATAAGCATGCTCACCCAGGTTCTGCTTCCTGAAACTAAGAGTAGAGTCCATAAGCTGAGAGGACAGAATCAAACTTGACCGCCAGAGTCTCCCTGGAAAATGTGGGTTAACACACACACACACACTCTCTCTCTCATGCAGCTCAAGTATGTGATGCCACGCAGAGGTGAAGGCACTTGTGCAGCTAGCTTTTATAAACACTGCAGTGAACAGCAGAGCTGTCTATACTGATGTTCACTTGCTCAGAAAGTTCAACAGTTATTCAGCACTGGGGATTAAGAAACTGCCCACCCCAAAGAGGAGCTGGTATTGGGCGGAGGAAGGGTACCAGCGAATGGTTCCTACCCCGGCACTACAGATGACAGCTGAAATAGCCATGGGGGCCACAGCCAGATCCTCTGCTTAGGAAACTTTGAGAAGACTAAGCCCTGAAATATCTATAGGCATCAGTGGGCCAAGTGTGCGTAATCCCAGCCCTGTGGGAAGATCACTTTAGATCAGCAGTTCTCAACCTGTGGGTCATGACCCCTTTATAACAATGAAAATACATCCTGCATAACAGATATTTACATTACAATTCATAACAGTAGCAAAATTACAGTTATGAAGTAGCAACAAAAATAATTTTATGGCTGGGGGTCACCACAACATGAGGAACTGTATTAAAGGGTCATGGCATGAGGAAGGTTGAGAACCACTGGCTTTAGACCAAGAGTTTAAGACCAGCCCAGGTAACATAGAAAGATCTTGTCTCTATAAAAAAATAAAAATAATTAGCTGGGCCTGGTGGTGTGTACCTGTAGTCCTTGCTAATTGGGAGGCTGAAGTGGGAGGATCACTTGAGCCCAAGAATTCGAGGTTACAGTGAGCTATGATTGTGCCATTGCATTCTAGCCTGGGCAACAGAGCAAGCCCCTGTCTCAAAACAAACAAACAAATATTTTAAAAAATAAATAAAAGGCATCAATCCAGTAAAAGAGTAGGGCAGGAGTGCTCTAGCACACAGGCAGGAAATCAGGCAGGGGCATGAAATGCACGTTGCTGTGAGGGCGTGACACACGGCTTGGTGCTGTCAAGAATATTCGTGATATGGTGAAACTGCACATGCACCCTGCGAACAAATACAAATAAAAATAATGCAACAAAAAGGATCATTCATGAGCAGGAGGCCATAGGCTGCCATGTAGGAAGCAGGCCAGGAGACCTGCAGCAGCAGGGGTGGGTGGCAGATACTCATTCTTGCCTCTTAGTGGGGAGGAGTTTGGAGAACAGAGCAGGGAAGGTCCTAATGTTATTAACATATTGACTTTCAACTTCATGGTAAATACCATTTTAAAAAAAAAATTCAGGGCAGCGCCTGTGGCTCAAAGGAGTAGGGCACAGACCCCATATGCTGGAGGTGGTGGGTCCAAACCCAGCCCCGGCCAAAAACTGCAAAAAAAAAAAAAAAAAATTCACATACTCAACTTATTATGTCCTTGAGGCCTTATCAACTGAGTTTGGCAATGAGACTCTGAGGGCCCTGCCAAGTACAGGCTATGGAATCAAGGATAGTGGGGAACAGCTCCCAGTGGGAAGTGTCCTTCCAGTTCTAAAGTCTTATCATAAGGCTGAAAAATCACTAAGTCATGAGAAGACATGGTCTCTAGACTGAATTCGAAAATTTTTAGTGTTTTTGACTATTAGCTAAAATCATTCATAAAATTTCTCAAGTGGCATCATCAAGGTGGAATTTTCCTCAAAACAGATATATGTTTCAGAAAAATACAAGGCAAAATATAATCCAGAAAAAAGCGCTCCAAACTCCCAATGACAGTGCCAACAAATATCTGTAAATGCTAAATTCATGTTTTAAGGTCCCGCTGGGCTGAGATAGTTTTAATTTGACAAAGTCTGAGCGCCCCCTGATGGCTCATTAGGGGTCCTACAGCAGATGCCATTTGCAGCTCCCTGGGGTCAACTTGTTAACTTCTTTCCTTTAAATAACCAAGTGAGTGTTTCTATATGCTATGTACAGAACAAAGTATGTGGGTTTATTATTACAAATATGGAATATTGAGGATGTTGCCAATTCAGCAGAATTTAAGGAGAATGTAGATTTGTCAAGCCCATGACGGAAAAGGGTGCTTTTATATACAAACCTAAAGGACTCGCAGGGAAAGCTCATTTTTATTTCACTGAGATTACTGGTTGCTTGTGATCTTTATGTATCCCGGGGAAAATGGCACAGTGACCAGACCAGAAGAGATGGTGCCAGAGACTCAGGGCAGGCTGGCGCCCTCCGCTGGCTGCTCCTGTGGCTGCAGGTCTGGCATGGAATGCCACCCACGGTGGCCCTGCAAGGGTACGGTGGCTGGGTGACTTCTTTACCCCAGGCAATTATGTTGCAAGCACATACCCTTTTTTTTTTCTTGTTAAACATTATCTTGATCCAACCAGTAAGCTGCAGTTACAACGTAGGAACCTGTGAGCTGAAGTTACAAGGCAGGCTGTTAAAATATACTCTCCATTGAATAAATGGATCCGGGAGAGTGAAACCGCTTCCTAGGGAAGGTAAAGCAAGACAATGTCTGCAGAGGAGAGGAAGCCCTGGCATGCACCCTGAACAAAAGGGAACAAGTGGTTTTTACTTGGAGAACGGATTCCTATTAGGACTCACTCCTTCGTACATTATGCCTTTCATCCCCACTCAACCACGAAATGATTTTGCTGAAGAAAATACAATGGTAGAAAAAGATTTACACTGAAAGAATCTTTAATAATAAACTGTTGCCGATCTGCCTACTTGCCCGTGATTTATAATACAATAAACATTAGATTCTATTACGACTCAGGGACTGAAGCTGCTGCTCTGAAAAACGGAATATGAAAGCACCTGGACCCCACCACCATCACCATGAAATGAGCATGTATAAATGTGCTAAGAGTATCTCTTTGCATCTTTTATAGCTTGTGTGTATTAATCTGTAACGCTTATTAAGAAAGTCATTGCTATGCAAAGCAGCACCCAATCCCTTTCTCTGGCTTTTCAACAGGAGTGCACTGTTTAGCCAATAGGACGGACCCTCTGGCCCTCATTCTGCATTCATCACAGGCAACATTTGCACAATGTATCTCTCAAAGGCGGCTGAAAAGAAGGCCTTAATACTCATGTAAACAACTGCAAACCAATTACTTAATGAATCAGGCCCACACATAATGAGGTGCAGACAAAGAGCTATAAATGCATTTTTGCACCCAAGCTGCTGCTTTAAAGTAAAATCCCTCAGCTGTAGTTTGGGCTTAACTAGCACATCATAATTATTGTCTCTAGGACATCAGAGGAAGCCATTTTTTTTTAAGGTCCAGTGAGTTTTTTTTTTTTTTCCCCGAGGTTGCTCATCAGCTCACTAACAAAATAGAGCAAAGAAGAATTTTTAAAAGTGCTACAGCAGCACTGAACTGTTATGTTTATTCTCAAGTACTGGGTTTCGAGACCACTTGTAAAAGCAATAAAGCATGAGGAGTGACTGCAGTAAGTGGGATCCTTAAATGTAAGCCTCTAAGAAATTTCAGTGAATCCAGGCACAAACAGCAAAACCAGAGCTCTCCAAAGCCCAGGGTGGTGTATTAACAACACCAAACCTAGCACAAGAACCAGACCATGACAAATAGCATGCCAAACCCATGTACTTGATGCCCAGACCTTTTCATCACTGGATTATTACCAAATGTACAGAACCAAAGGTTCCTTGAAGACCTCTGTGGTGTTTTTTTTTTTTTTAAAGGAGATGATGAGATTATTTGTAATTTATCAGGAAATTAATTTTATGCAGAAACAATAGTAATAACAAAAGGCCTCTGCCTCAATTTGAAGGGGAAAAACATGTGGCTTACTGAAATGTAAATATTTAGTGAGATACAGAAATATTTTTACAAAATGTGAAATTATTAGTCTGAGAAATGTTCTACAAATTTCAGTTGCTTTCTGAATGCATTTAGAAGTTGCCCAAAGAACAAAGAAAGTTTAGGAAGAAGTGGGTTTTTCAGGGCCTCTAAAAAATATAATGGGGACAAATACTTCTAACAATCTTCAGAAACCAAAAAGATATATTATTTATCTAAATGGTAACATTAAACCCTGAAAACTATCTATAGAATTTATTGCCTTTTAAAATTTCTTGTAGAAGACCTAAAACTTGTATTTATATGATACTTTGACACGCTGTCTCACTTATCTCTCACTTCTTTCAAAAATATGGATAAAACACAGGTATTAAAAATACTAGTTTTGATAATTAAATTAGTATTTCCATAAAATTGAATTTGTCAAGTTTCTAAAAGCAAGAATTTTCAAAAATCAATCTTATTTTAATATAAGCCCCATAATGTTTTTATAAAATATAAATAAAATATAACTTTTTTAAATTTTAAAAATGCTACATTTTTGGATTAAATTATTTTATTTTATGAGACATTATATATATGTGTATGTGTGTGTTGCATTAGAAATATAAAGTTCCTCTTTTAAAATTTCATTGAGGTAAGTAGTTAATTCACATGAAATGCAATCATCTAAAGGACACCTTTTAATAAGCAACGCTATTATGAAAGGAAGCTTGTTGTGCTAGTTTAAATGATATTTAGCCTAAGCCAAAGGGCAGATATTTTACCAGATGATTACTTAGACTCCCATCTATAAATCCTTTCTAAGTGACATGAAGCCACTGCATAATATTATTTTATGTTGATGACAAATTTAACACACTTGTCAGTGTTTAAACAACTTAAGAAACTTAAGAAGTGCTACAATTTAACAAATGTGAAAAGATAAAATATGTTCTTTATGAAAAATATAGTCAGAAAAGGAAAGAATTATCTAGTTTAAATATTTGGTAAAAAAGATGACTATAAAAATGAGTATCTAGCAATTGCTAGTTTATATATCAGCCATCTGAGAAAGAAGAAACATGCCACTTTATTTCTTTTAAGACCAATGTTTTTTCTCTGCCCTTTTCCTGACAAGCTCCATTGTGTGGTCTCTAAGCAGTCCTACTGCGAGCAGCTGTAGACGCTAATTTGTGGTTCACTGAGGTGTCAATTGAGTCTTCAACCAAGGAAACAACAGCTGCAAAACAATACTTGGCTTTGGTGCAAATATTTTCAGAGGTAGACTAAAGTTTCAACTGTTATTTTAGATAAACAAAAACCCAAACCATAACCCTCCAAGTCACAAAACAAAATCATATGCAGCCCGAGTTTATTCACCGTGCAGTGACATTTCTCGTCTTGTTTCTGCTATTCAGAAAGGCGTGCGCGACTTTACCTTGACAAAGGACTTCCTTCCCCATGTGAAAAACTAGCTTCCGAAGCGATTTTGTCAGTTGTCTTTGTCTTGAATGCACCACTGCCAATATTCAAACCTGTAATGAGAGGTATGTTAGCTGCCACGCAGCAATGAAACGAAATGAAGGAAGAAGCGGCCTCATGATAACTTTGATGAAACAAATGCCAACAGAGAAAGATGCCGTTCAGGCCCCAGAAGGGAAGGGAGCTTCTGAGGCAAGGAGAGAACTATTGGTAAAATACTGAAGGTGGGGGAGGGAGTGTCTTGAGATACTCAAACAGAAGGCCCCAAAAGTAGAAAATAAAGTCATCCAAAGAGCTCAATTTTAAAAGGCCAAAATGCACATGTAAACACATGAGTCTGTATTATGGCAAAAGGCCCTGGAAAATTCTCATTGTTATGAAACAAACCAGATCTCAGAAATAACTGACACCCTGCATGACAGTTACCCACCTCACCACCAGTAAGCCCCTCTGCCAAATCCTCTATTTTCCATCCCACAGAATCAAGGATGAATGAATGTCCATCAAAACCATAAAGGCCGCTCTTAACCAGCCTGTAAAGGCTGAGGGGGAGACACAACCCACCTCCTTCCCTGGACTCCCCACAATGCTCCCACCTGCAGGGGAATCCCTGATCTCTGCCTCCTGGGAGTTCTTGGCCTTGGACGTTTCTGCTACAGGTCTGCTGCTTAACTGTCCATCACCTGAGATCACAGAGAATGCATGGGCATTTTTGCAAAAGGCATTTGCTGAGTTTTTAACTTGCCTGCCTGCATGTAACCTCTGCTGTAATGCAAATCTCTTAACAATGCGTCCACATTCAGCCCAAAGAGGGTCTCCATGTGCTTAACAGGACATGGTCTTTTAAGACATGAAAACTAAGGTTCAAAGTTAAGTGGCTTTCCTAGGCAACGGGTCTAGAGACAAAGGCCTAAAATTGCTAACTCTGAAAATAACTAAAACATGCACTGCTTCTTTACTAGTTAGATTTGGGGGTGACTCTTTGAGTTGACTGCACATCCCCATCACTACCTGTAACAATGCTGTGAACTTTCCCTCCACTCTCCCAGCCCACTTTCTGCTTCTCTTTAGAGCTCAAGAGATCTCCCCTGTATCAGAGGGAGAAAAGAGTGAAAAGACAATGCACAGCCAAATGTAAAATGAGTCCCATTCTAATGCCAGAAAATCTGGGAACTTACAAAGCATACAGTATAATTCTGCATATGGAGTGAGAGAATTGAATCTAGGGGTGCTCGACTATGCAACCCACAGGCATCATTTCACTTATGAGTAAATTAACAAAAATAAATTGATTATTTGTATGTTAATGGTACCATATTCTTAGATACACATCCACAGGAAAACTTATGTCAAATTTATTCATCCTTGGTTTGGTGCCCATAGCTCAGCGGTTAGGGTACTGACCACATGCACCGGGGCTGGTGGGTTCGAACTGGACTGAGCCTGCTAAACAAACAAACAAGCAAACAAAAACAAACAGCCAGGTGTTGTGGTGGGTGCCTGTAGTCACAGCTATAAAGGAGGCTGAGGCAAGAGAATTGCTTGACCCCAAGAGCTGGAGGTTGCTGTGAGCTGTGATGCCATATCACTCTACCAAGGGTGACATAGTGAGACTCTGTCTCAAAAAAAAAAAAAATTCATCCTTTGCATTTGTCAAATTAACTTATACTTACCATATATTTACCAAAATATACTTAACATAAATAGACTTGTGGAGTTGCCCTCTGAGCGATGTATACCTGCTAACCAGCTGTAATGCTCTAAGGCAGTGGTTCTCAACCTGTGGGTTGGGACCCACAGGAACTGTATTAAAGGGATGCGGCATTAGGAAGGTTGAGAATCACTGCTCTAAGGTATTAGTCCCTCAGGCCTCATTTGTGAAAAACTGGGGTTGGGTAAATACCTTCTAAAATTCCATTGGATTCTAATTCTGTGACTCAAATGTGAAGAAGGTGATGAAAAGCAAATAGTTAAAACTGTGTAAGTTATATCTTTTCAAAGTGATGATGACTTCTATCAGGACAGAGAGTGCTTTACACCTCAATAAATGACAATGTCTTATGTTTGCAGAGTTCAAGTAACCACTACCACAATGGCTGGCTCTCTCTCCCCCGGGGTTTTTTGCTACTGGACACTGTACTATGCATTTAACCTACAGTAGCTCACTGAATCCTTGAAACAATCAAAATAACTGAATTCTGTAGCAACTGACCCTACAACTAAAATTATCCAGGAAATAGCTTTCTAAACACAGACAGGTAAGTCTAATGCACTTGAGTCTGTCTGGAGAAGACATCTTTGAGGTAATAGGGAAATCTGAATATCGACTGGGAAGAATATGATATTAAAAATCACTTTTCATTCTGATAGGTAAAATTATGGCACGGTGGTTATGTAGAAATAAGAAAGCCATTAATGTGTATTTGTTACAATATGAATCAATTTTACAGTCACAAAGGGGGTTAAGGTGACTTTAAAAACTGGTATGATAAAAGGCAAATCATTGGAAAATGATAAATGTATAAGACAGTATATTAAAAAAGAAAATTACAATTAAAACAAAAGTCTAGATTAAAGTGACTATAAGCTTAACATTTAGCTTTCCTGGGATTTACGGTCTTTTCATTCAGAGAACTCAAAATCCCCCAACCTTCTGGTGAGCGAAGGTAGCCCAGCACAATGCTGCCAACTGGCTAATTAAGAGGATAATTAAGAGACTTGGGGAAGAGAAGGAAGCTGAGGCATCTCCTGTGCTGGTTAAGGCCTGTGAGGGCCATCGCCATGCTGGGGCAGCCTGTACCCAGGGCTCTTTCCTTCCCTACTCACTCATTCTGATCTGGGGACAGCTTGCTACCAAGCAAACTCCCCAAATCTCCAAAGAATGACTCCCTTTCCCTGAACACAGACTGGCCACTCCCCTAGGCTCCTGCACACTGGCTTAGGGTGCTTTGTTTTTTATTTTATTTATTTATTTTATTTTTTTGAGACAGAGCCTCAAGCTATCTCCCTGGGTAGAGTACCATGGCATCAAAGCTCATAGCAACCTCCAACTCCTGGGCTCAAGCAAGTCTCCTGCCTCCGCCTCCCAAGTAGCTGAGACCACAGGTGTCTGCCACAACGCCCGGCTATTTTTTGGCTACTGTCATTGTTGTTTGGTGGGCCCGGGCTGGATTCAAACCCGCCACCTTAGGTATATGTGGCTGGCGCCTTAGCCACTTGAGCCACAGGCGCTGAGCCCTGGCTTAGAGTGCTGAATCTGCCCTTACTCACCTGATAGTTGGGATCCAGAAGCACTAGCCTTTTGAAATCTGTCTTCAGTTTGATTTGTATTATCCTGAAGGGTAGAATTCTTCAGTAACTGGTAGGCTTTTGTTTCTACAGATTTAAAAAAGCACAGAAAAGTACTGTATTTTCTATGGCCCAGGGAGAAGTTTCTTAAATTCTCCAATACTTTTCAAATGCATGCAAATATTCTTTTCCATTCTGAAAACAAAAACTAATTTTGTTAAACTCATGTTTTGAGACGAAAGACAAGTTATATAAATTTATTTGAGGTGACTGAAGTCCAGCCATTCTTTTGAATGGATCTCTGGATAGGTTTAACATCATAGTAAAATAGTTTCTTATCCCTCTAGGCCTTACAGAAGCAGCTACAGGAAGAAACCAGATGAGATAGCATTAACTTCCCAGGTGGTCAGGTAACTTGAGTGAGCTCTCTGACCTGGCTCTGAGGCTCTCCCACTGGAGTGTGGGGGCTCTGGGAGGGGCTGGGGGGTAAGGGGAGGTCAGCAAGGGTAGTGGCAGCAGGATGAGCTGAGAGGCTCACAGATGAGGAAATGTCACCAAGTTGATTCGTAGGAAGCAGCAGCAGCCTGGACCTGGCTCATGTTCACAGGCTGTCCTTGGCCGTGCAGGGCTTCTAATAGCATCTGCTGTAAACTAAACTGGGGAATACTGCTGGGAAAATAGCGAACAAAAATTACATAAAGAATCCAAGTGACACAATCTTCCTCATTACTGTAAGTCTAGAGGGTACCTGCATGAAACGGTGGACAGAGAATTAGAGTTTTAGTGTAGACACAACAAAATAGCATCTGTGTTCACATCTTCAGTGTAGCCACAAAAGGATTGCTGCTGTCAGTAGCAGGGGCTGACAACTGGCTGCATTCCTTCTTTTATTGGTATAATGTAAGAACTTAACCCTGAGTCCCTCGTTATTGGATTAAAACTACCATCACACTGAAGAATAAAAATATAACATATCTTGCCCCAGTGAAACCAATCAAAGAAAATGAACATCATACTTTGGAATATTAGATGTTATATAACTAAAATACACGCAGATCAGGGATTCTGAATTCTGAAGATAATAAATTTTAAGGCAATACTTTAATTATTATTATTATTTTTTTGAGACAGACTCTTACTATGTCACCCTTAGTAGAGTGCCATGACGTTACAGCTCACAGCAACCTCAAACTCTTGGGCTTAAGTAATTCTCTTGTCTCAGCCTCTCAAGTAGCTGGGACTATAGGTGTCCGCCACAATGCCTGGCTATTTTTTGGTTGTAGTTGTCATTGTTGTTTGGGAGACCCGGGATGGATTGGAACCTGTCAGCCCCAGTGTATGTGGCTGGCGCCCTAGCCGTTGAGCTACAGGCGCCAAGCCTAAGCCAATACTTTTAATGTTGCTGGACAGATAGAGGGCATGTAGAAGGGAAAGTGCTGTTTCGTGTAACATGCAGAGACGTGTGAGTGAGCACGAACTGGGATGGAAAGTGTTTCTAGTGAGGTTGGCCCCACCGACCCAGGATGCCTCTGACAAGATGGTATCGGAACACCCTCCAGCTCATCCCAACATCCATGTTTCTCCAGATGTGCTGTAAGGTAATTTTGAGAGAAGGAATATAATAACAAAATCAAAGACAGAGTGTGAAAGTAAAGAATCACTATAGAAGTGAAAATGTCTTGTTTTTAGTTTATAAAAATCAATCAGAAAAATAAATAAATAAATTAAAGAAAAAAAATCAATCAGAAGGTTTTCCAGGAGGCCAAGCACGGCGACTCACACCACACCATACTCCGATCACTCTGGGAAGCTGAAGCGGGTGGATTGCCTGAGTTCACAAGTTCGAGACCAGCCTGAGCTAGAGTGAGACTCTGTCTCTAAAAAATAGGTATTGTGGTGGGTGCCTGTAGCCCCAGGTACTCTGGTGGCTGAGGCAAGAGGATCACTTTAGTCCAAGAGTTTGAAGTTAATATGAGCTATGATGCCATGGCACTTTACCAAGGGCAAGAAAGTGAGATTCTGTCTCAAAACAAAAAAGCAAAAAAAACGTTTTTTAGCTTTCAGAATACAAGTCCAGAGCTTCATGATTATATGCTATTTCTGCATTCAGTTAAACTTACTTGACTGAAGAAAACATAGCAAAGAAAAAACTAAAAAAGAAGAACAAAAAAGCAGCTCCTGGCTCCTGGTGACTAGAGCTGGGGTTTTCAGTTCCTCTTGACATTACCTTAAGGTAAATCCTTTGACTCCACGAAGAAAGCTCTCCTGCTTTTTCAGAAACCAAGAAAACGTGTCATTGACTTCTAAGAGGGGATTTTTGTGAGGAACACTGAGCTAGTAGATAATTTTAGATTTGGGGGATTAAACATTCTGCTCAAATACAGGACAGAACTGATACTATTGCTGATGGTCTGAGTTAACCAACAAGGGAGAGAATTACCAATGTGAAGTGAATTTACTTTTAGCAACAAGGGACAATTTTAAGAAAAAGATGAGCCTCTTTCATGTTCTACCACTTTCCATCCTGGTCTCCCTCCCTTCCTTCTCAGTGAACTTGGGCTCTGTAATGGGCTTTCCCTTTAAGACCCTGAGTCTGGGCTTGGCGCCTGTGGCTCAATCGGCTAAGGCGCCAGCCACGTACACCTAAGGTGGCAGGTTCGAATCCCCAGCCCGGGCCTGCCAAACAACAATGATGGCTGCAACCAAAATATGGCCGGGCGTTGTGGCAGGCGCCTGTGGTCCCAGCTACTTGGGAGGCGGAGGCAGGAGACTCGCTTGAGCCCAGGAGTTGGAGGTTGCTATGAGCTGTGATGCCACAGCACTCTACCCAGGGGGATAGCTTGAGGCTCTGTCTCAAAAAAAAAAAAAAA
>CAUYQV010015055.1:0-19505 GCA_963574575.1 Galagoides demidoff | reverse complement strand
CGTCACACAGCAAAACGCCTCTGCTCAAATACAGAACCTCTTTAAAAGTTGCTTTCACCCATCCAGGGAGGGTGATTGGAGGGGTCACCTCTATGGTTTATCCTACAAGGGTATAAGTGAATCTTTCTAAAAGCAGAGTATGAATGTCTTAACTCAATAACTAAGAAAATGACATGAAGGCTACGTTAACCAGTTTGATGAAAGTATTTCAAAATGTATATGAAAACACCACACTGTACCCTGTGATTGCATTAATGTATACAGCTATAATTTCATAAAAAATCTTTTAAAAAAAGTTGCTTTCCATCAGCTCATTGCATCTCAGTGCTCCTGTGTGTGTCAGGTACATGTTATTCACCAGGAATAATGAGGAAGCCTGGAAACATGAAATTTAGAGTCCAGTGTTGGGAACCCAAACTCAGCTTCATTTTACTCAACCTCTAGAGCAGAGCATGCGAGGGTAAAGAGTAGTTTAAATACTCCGAGCAATGGTTAAACAATTAATTATTGCTCCAGAGTCCTTTGCTAAGACTTTGAAACTCATAGCCCATGGAGTAGTTTACTGAAGACTTTGATTTTACAAAAATTTCTTTCTCTTGTTTTTATTTTTATTTTTTTGCAGTTTTTTTGGCAGGGGCTGGTCTTGAACCCACCACCCCCAGTATATAGGGACGCGCCCTACTCCTTGAGCCACAGGCACTGCCCCAAATTTATTTTTCTTTTCTTCTTTCTTTCATTTTTTTTTTTTTTAGAGACAGAGTCTCACTTTATCATCCTCGGTAGAGTGCTGTACTATCACAGCTCGCAGCAACCTCCAACTCCAGGGGTTAGGTGATTCTCTTGCCTCAGCCTCCCAAGTAGCTGGGATTACAGGTGCCCACCACAATGATTTTTTGTTGTTGTTGTAATTTGGCCGGGGCTGAGTTCGAACCCACCACCCTTGGTATATGGGGCTGGAGCCCTACCCACTGAGCCACAGGAGCCACCCCCCAAATTTATTTTTCTTTAATCTCTTTCTCCCTGATTTCCCTGCCATGTGTGTGCATGTATGTTTAAGTCTGTAGTCAAATGCTAGGGTAGTAATTCCTTTCTGGTTAGAAATGTGTCCTCAAGAAGACGTGTTTGACTCCTTGATTTATATCCTCTTCTGGAGGTCTTAAGCTATATTGAAGGTGTTGGTGCAATGGAAACCTCCTTTCTGTTTTAAGAATCAGGGAAGGTTTCCTGACAAGGCAGCAGTGAAGGTGTGCCTTGAAAAATGGGGCAAGTGGGTTTAGGGAGCATAAAGAACAAAGGTAGATCTGGGGGAGAAGGGGGCGCCATGGGCAAGTGACCTGGAAAGCTGGTTGCAGGCATTTTATAGAAGTACTGGGGAGACCAGGTTGGGGAGTCTATGCAATCCAAAAGGCAGAGGAGCTGCTGGTTCTGCCATGCCCTCAAAGTCCAGAAAAATGACAGTTAAGGGATAACATGGGGCACAAGGACAAAGGTGATGCAGAGAACTTGGCCAAATATGGGAAGCTGGAAGGCATATGTGCAACTGGTAACCAACTCAGTGATGCAAAGAAAACTGAAAAGTAAAAACCTATGAAAAGTATCCAGTGTATTCAATACTACTATGAAATCAGTATGCAATCACCTACACATTCATAGGAATGGTAAAACATAACTATAGTCCAGAAAGAAGAGGAAGTAGAGGGGAAGGGAGGAAGCAGGCAGGGATGGGAGGGGAGGCTGGGAGGAGGGAGGGTATTTGGGGGACCTAACCTAATGTGCATAATGCAATGATACATTTCTAAACTATTAAGAATAGACTATGAATGTTTTAGTATAACAAATAAGTAGGCAAGGAGATGGTTATGTTAAATCAGTTAGATGTAAGCATTCCACATTGTATATCAAATCAGCACATTGTACCTCATAAATGCATTAATGTACACAGTTATGATTTAATTTAAAACATTTTTTAAAAGGTGTGTGGGGTGAGGAAAATGGAGAAACAGCCCCATTCCTCCTACAGAATCCTGAAAATCTTCAGGAATTAGGGTAGTAAAGGTGGATGCAGCTGGAGTTCAAAACAGATTTCACTATTTTGAAACAGTGGGAAGCTGTTTTGAACAATGGGAAGAAGTAATGGGAAGCTGAAATCCCCTCATGGCCCCACATGGTAGAAAATGGAAGATTTCAGGGCTTCGGATGATGGGACATCAGAAATATGATAGAGCTGGATCGAAGAAGTGTATTAGTCACTAAGATCCCAAGCTTCTGACATGAACTCCGAGAATATTAGTAGCCAGGATTTTCTGTGTCCAGCCAGAGATTTAAGGAGAACCACATGCCTAAGAGAAAAGATCCACAGACAGCAGAGTCCACATGCACACAGAGCTTTTTATTAACTTTTTTAGTACCTCACTCTTGAATATGACAAGATAGCCAAAGATCACCAGACATTTGAGAAGGATCTCTCACATGAAATCCCTTTGGGGGCCCATCTTAGTGTAGGGAAAAAAAAAATAGAAAGCTTATATAAAATTCAAAACTGGGGATGAGGAATGAGAATATCTTATTTTTTTATTTCAAATTAATATGAGGTTACAAATTTTTAGGTTACAAAGTTCTTACTTCCAAGGTAAAATTCAAGTTGTAGAAGAGCCCTTTGCCCAAGGGGTCTGCTGAATATATTGTGCACATTAGGTAAGGACCCGCCAAATGACCTCCATCCTCCCTCCAATTGCCCTCCCCTCTCCTTCTTCACCCCTCCCCCATTCTAGACTATTTTTGTGTTTTATTGTTCATATGAGCATCTAATTGTTTATATATTGGTTTCATATTAGTATTGAGTACAGTGGATGTTTTTTCCATTCTTGAGATACTTTACTAAGAAGAATGTGTCTTCACTGCATCCTGGTAAACATAAAAGATGTCAAGTCTCCATCATTTTTTATAGTTGAATAGTATTCCATGGTATGCATATACCACATTTGTTAATCCATTCATGGGTTGATGGGCATTTGGGTTGCTTCCACAACTTGGCAATTATGAATGGAGCTGCAATAAATATTCTGGTGCAAATGTCTTTGTAGTAAAATGCTTTTTGTTCTTTAAATGGAAGGTCAACTTTTAGTTCTTTGAGAATTTTCCATACTTCTTTCCATAAAGATTGTATTAGTTTGCAATCCCACGAGCAGTGTAGATGTGTTCCTTTTTCTCCACATCCATGCTGGCATCTGCAATTTTGTGATGTGGTGCTATTCTTATTGGAGTTAGATGATAACTCAGTTTTTGATTTGCATTTCTCTGATGATCAAAGATGATGAGCATTTTTCATGTGTTTGTTGGCCATTCGTCTGTCATTTTCAGAGAAGTTTATGTTCAAGTCTCTTGTCCACATAGGAAAGGGGTTGTTTGCTTTTTTCTTACTGTTTAATTTGAGTTCTGTATAGATTCTAGTTATCAAGCCTTTGTCAGACTCATAACATGCAAAAATCTCCTCCCATTCTGAAGATTGTCTATTTGTTTTGTTTGTGTTACCCTTAGCAGTGCAGAAGCTTTCAGTTTGATCAAATCCCAGTTATTTATTTTTGGTGTTGGTGCAATTGCCGTGGGGGTCTTCTTCATAACATCTTTTCCCAGGCCAGTATTTTCAAGCATTTTCCCCACACTTTCTTCTAGAATATTTATTGTTCATGTCTTATATTTAATCAATTTTTGTCAATGGTGAGAGATGTGGGTCCAGTTTTAGTCTTATACATGTGGATAACCAGGTTTCCCAGCACCATTTACTAAACAGAGATTCTTTTCCCCAGTACATGTTTTTGGTGGGCTTATCAAAGGTCAAATGATGATATGTGGTGGGGTTCATTTCTAGGTTCTCTATTCAATTCCATAGATCTACATCCCTGTTTTTGTGTTAGTACCATGTTGTTTTGATCACTATAGAGTTGTAGTAAGACCTGAAGTCTAGGAATATGATCCGTCCAGATTTGTTTTTATTTCTAAGAATAGTATTGGCTCTTTGGATTTTTTTTTTTGGTTACATATGAATTGAAGTACTACATTTTCAATTTCTTCAAAGTATGACATCAGTGCTTTGATGAGGATTGCATTAAATCTGTAGATTGCTCTGGGTAGTATGGACATTTTAACAATATTGATTCTTCCCAGCCGTGAGCCTGATATGTTCTTCCTGGAATGTTGAGGTCTCCTATTTCTTTTCTCAGGGTTTCATAGTTCTGAAAGGGAATATCTTAAAAGCTATTGAGAGGAGATATGAGTCACACAGAAAGGATCATAAATAAGAATGAATTAAGACTTCTCAAGAGTAGCAATATAAGTTAAAAGATGGTGGAACAAAATGTTTTCTAATCTAAATTCCTACCCCCAGCCAATTTTTCAAAAAAGGTGCAAGAGTAAAATAAAGATATATTTCAGCATTGAGGTCCCAGTTTATCTTTCCACTGGAGGATGGACCCTTCCAAAAGGGGAGTTATGTTCAAGAAATCTGAAGGCATGAGATTCAGCAGTGAGAATCTAACCTAGAAGGGAAGTGGAAGGGCTTTTCAAGATGATTGTCCCATCATAAAGTCTGTGTAGCAGGCACAGAGAGCAAATAGCTCTAAGTAGATGTAACAGAAACCACCACCACCACCACAAAAAAAAGAACCAGAAGGCTTCAGGAGAGGTGGAAGGGAGAGGTACTGCTGCAGTCATGGGTTTCTCTGAGTCTATTGAGATGAACTAGTGACGCAGAAAACTAGAAAACTAAGCAAAAGAAAAAAAGGAGACAATTTGTATAAAAGAGAAAAAAAATTTTAAACTATGGATAAAGTTAAAATAGGCATAATACGTAATTCTTCTTGAATTGGTGATATTACTATGAGAAAGATCAGAAACAGTGAATGATTGTGTTTTGTGTAGGGGCCCTTTTTTGAGCAGGTTAAAACTTAATCTCCATAGTAGCACATCAATAAACAGTATCTTCTACTGAACATTAAGCAATGAGAATATATCATAATGTTATCATATCATGTCATATAAGTAATATAGAGAAAAATACCAGAACAGGAAGCCAAATGAGATGAAAGTGATTGCACCTGGGAGGTAGGACCTTGGCATGTGCAGGGGAAGGTCAAAGGATTCTGGTTTTTCCATTATAAACCTAGGAAAAATTTTTTAGCTTTTCAAGTAAGTATTATGATATGAATTTTAAAAAAGCAAAAGAGAAGGAGGTGGTAGGAAATGAGCACTGGCTTTTGATTAGGGAAATGACAAGATCAAAGTAACCCTTTGGGAGGGTTGCTGCATGCTAGACAGGGCTGAGGCGATGAGGAGGCAGGCAGAGAGCTCAGTCTTTGAGGTGTCATAGACAGCAGCCACTGAGGCCCTGGGGGTGGGGTGGGTCATTATGAAGGATGGAAGGCTGAATCTGTGACCCTTTGCAGAAGCTGAATGTGCTGGGCTTTGCCCTCTTCATCCAAGGTTAAGGGAGAAAGAAAGAAAGAAAAAAAGAAAGGAAGGAAGGAAGGAAGGAAGGAAGGAAGAAAGGAAGGAAGGAAGGAAGGAAGGAAGGAAAAAACAAAAGGAAAGAAACCTGCCCATTTAGTTGTAGGTGAGAGAACTGTAGAAACGAAAAATATTTAAAAAAACAAACCCTAGGGTTTGTACTCAAATTGCGTTTGGCTTTAAACTTTTGCTTTGCTTAAAAAAAAAGTACTGGAGATCATAGAGGATTTATCAAAAGTATACTTTTTGCAAGAAAGAAAACAAACAGACTTTGCCCTCAATCAAAAGATTGATAAACGATTGTACATTTATATGTGTTAGCATCACATGACAATCTCCAGGTACATATATGATCATTTTTTATGATGCTTCACTCTAAACAACTTGGTTTTTTTTTTTTTTTTTTTTTTTTTAGTTAATGGAAGAACTACTAGGCCTAATAGTATCAGAATTCTATTGTGGTTGATAAATGATTTGAATTCACCTGACAGTGATATCACTGAGTTCACAGTCATTATTTTCTTCAAAATGGTACCATGGTAGCTGTGTCAGATGCTTACCGATATCAGGAGACAGATAGAATCTCTAGCATTTTCCTTGATCTTAATAACTCCAGGGATGGGGACAATGCTGTGCACTCTATTCTTTGTAAACTCTTTTGTTCTGATTGATTTCTCCTTTTCTTTCTAAAAGGTCACTTTATGGTGTGTTGGGGTATTTAAATCCTCCTGGTAGAAATCCTTCCAGTCTGGGATGCTGGGCTTCCAATCTAGAAGAGCTAGGGATGCTTTTCAGTCACTGTGTCATCTGTGCATAGGAACTGGTGGAAGCTTCCTGGTATCTATCTATATGAAGAAGTAACACAAACGTGTTTGGAGGAAAGGAGATATGCTAAAATGTACGCACTACAGGCGTAATATTTCCACAGCATTTCTCTGTATACAACAAGGTTAGTGTTCCATAGAAACTTAAGTCTGTCTTTTTACTTTTTTAAAAATTGGGGCAGTATATGCTTATCTTCATTCTTCTGGCCACCATTTCCAGTATCAAAAATGGTTGTGAGATGCTGCCTATTTACCTACAGTTCAGGGTTTAGAGACCTGAACTCAGAAACACTAAATGAATCAGGGTTTGTAGATATCTCCTGACTCATACTGGGCAAAATTACCTTGTAATGGGTCTCTCCACCCCCTACTTTCTAGTTTGAAGAGCATTCTAATTCTGGTTACTTTGTACAGTGTGGTGCAGTGTGAAGGCTCCCCAGTTTGCTGTAAGCTCTTGGCCTCTAAGTTCTCACTGGGCAGTTTTTATTCCCCACTATGTCATATTCTGCCACTCCTCTATTCCTGGGCCTTTATTTTTCCTTTCTCTTTCCTTCAAATTATTTTATTTATCTCTGGCTTCCATTCTAGCTATTGTTATAATGATTATTGTTTTCTTTCTTTCTTCTTCTTCTTTTTTTTTTTTTTTTTTGCAGTTTTTGGCCAGGGTTGGGTTTGAACCCATCACCTCCAGCATATGGGGCCAGTGCCCTATTCCTTTGAGCCACAGGTGCCACCCATGATTATTGTTTTCAATCTTAGTAGTGGAGTGGCTAATGGAACAAAACTTTACTATTTTTCTTTTCAAGGAAGAGAAAACGCCATTTAAAAGTTGCCCATGTCCACTGCCTGCTCAACTAGAGTGCAGTGTGTCATCTTTTCTTTAAACATTTTCTGAGAATGACCTGACTGTTCCTTGTGACATACTCATGGAACACCTACTTATGTAGTTCTTCCAAGTCACAAGCCCCGTGCCAGGCACTGGGGTGACAAAGCTAATGAGTCACAGATAAACTTCACAGGCTGAACAGACACTAAGCAAGGTAAATAAAGAAATAAAATGATTTTAAAGAAAATGAACACAGGGCTGTGACAGGTGGGTGGGGTGAGGCCACTTTAGAGAGTAGGGTCTATGTAACCTGAGGGGAGATCAGATTTAGGCTGAGAAAGAGTCAGCCATAGGAAGAGCATCCCAGGCAAAAAGAATTCATTGTGGAAAAGGAGTGGGTATTCTAGGAAGTGGCCTGATAATGATGAAGCTGGAATCCAATGAGCAGAGCAGAAAACAAGCCACAGCGATTTGAGGTGTGAGAGGAAGGTGAGACCTGATAAATCAGGACAAGACCATATTTGCATCCCCAAAGTGTTACGTGTCAGACCTGCTACATTATTAGTATATTACACAAGAACACCTAACAATTAATAACAGCAAATGAGCATTGATGTGCTAGGGGCTGATTTAAAAATATATTTTTGTACTCCATTTGTGTTCGCAACATGCCTGTGAGGCAGACACTATCATCATTGTTATCTTATAGATGAGGAGACTGAGGCATATAGAGGTTACCCAAGTCCTGTGATAACCAGTGAGATTCAGACCTATTTAGTCTAGCTCCAGGGCCGGCCCTCTCAATATGTTTCATGCTCCAGTTTCTGAAAGGCAGCTGCCAAACCCAAGTGGTTAAGGGTGACCTTGACTGAACCAGCTGTAGGCAGGCAGCCTGGGAACAGAGGGCTGGCTTCTGCAGGCAGAGCTACTGACTAACTGCTGGTCATACTGCTCCTCAGTCTGGGGGAAAGAGTAGTTTGTTACAGCCAAGACAGAGAAATCCAGAATGGTGGCTAACAGCCAATGGGGGACAGGGACCAAGAGAATAAGTAAGCTGGATCAAATTGAGGATCCAAAAACATTCAGATATAAAATCTCATCTTGTAAACCAGAGACTTTATCAGTCATATCATGGAGAACAAAAATTAGCTTGTGAATGAGCCAAGGGCCAAGGAAGGAAGCTGGGTATGCTGGACATAGCAGGTGGAAATTGTCTCACTTTCATTATTTCATTAGTGACATTAAAAGAAAAGTTAGCTGGGGCCAGTGGTTCCTGTAGTCCCAGCTACTTGAGAGGCTAAGGAAGGAGGATTGCTTGAGCCCAGAAGTGTAGGCTATAATACACCATGGTTATGCCTGTGAATAGCTACTTCATTCCACCCTTAGCAACATAGTGAGACCCATCTCTTAAAAAAACACAAAAGAGGCTCAGCGCCCATAGCTCAGCAGTTAGAGTGCCAGCCACATACACCAGGGTTGGTGGGTTTGAACCTGGCCAGGGCCAGCTAAACAACGACAACTGCAATCAAAAAAAATAGCTTGGCATTGTGGCGGGTGCCTATAGTCCCAGCTACTTGGGAGGCTGAGGCAAGAAAATGGCTTAAGCCCAAGACTTTGAGGTTGCTGTGAGCTATGACACCATAGCAATCTACCCAGGGCAACATAATGAGACTCTGTCTTAAAAAAAAAACAAAAAACACAAAAGAAAAACAAAAACCCCAAATCAAAAAAAGTCAGCATGCATAATTTTTTTTTACTATATATTTAGGATACCATATATCCTAAATAACACTATTTTATTTAAAAAATAAATAATAATTCTAAATAACATCTTATACATATTCAGATTTCCTTAGTTATCTAAAAAAAAAATTCCTTTGGGAAGGCTTTGTCCAACCCAGGACCTGACTCAGGACCACATACTGTCTCTGGATACTCCTCAAGACTCTTACTCTCTAGAGCAGTTCCTTTTCTCCTGGTATTATTGCTTGAAGAGACACAGACCAGTGTTTAGCAAATTACCCTACCTGGATTTGTTCAGGTGTTTCCTGGTGATGGTTAGCTTATTCTCATGCCTTTTGTGTTTCCTATAAATTGGAAGTTAGATTTCACAACTGAATTCAAATTAAACATTTTTGGCCAGAATGTATTAGTGAGCTGTATTTCTTTTTCTTCTTAAGGATTACATGTGTATATGCAGGCTGTTCATCCTCTGGTATTGCTCTGCTGTAGGCCAAGGCACAAGTTGCCATCTAGTGACAGCATACCCCAAATGCAGCTTCAGATCTTTGGAAGGGTGAAGACACTTCTGAGCTTTTGAATCTCTAAATTAAATCATAAGGCAATGATAGCAAATGACAGCATACCTTTAGTTCCTTCATCAACTTTTGCTCCAAAATCTTCTCTATCCTTAGACACTATGAGTTTGTATTAAAACTGCAAATCTCTTTAAAATTCCATCTGGTTCCTGCTCCCTTCTCCCACATTAGCCTCTCTAGCTTCTCTTCCATCCTCTAACACACTCCTATTGTTCCAGCTTCCAATTTTTTTTCTCCTGTCTCCAATTCAGGCATATTCAAATGTTTACCTAAATCTTCCTCCTTGGCTATAAGTTATAAATGTGTCTTCTGGTATTGAAGAAAAATAATTTACCCCAACATTTAATCTTTCATTACTACTCAGTAATTATTTTTTCTTTTGGAAATGTAACTCTTTTCAGCTTGAAGATTCATGCAGTTTAGAATTGCTGGTATAAATGAATCCTGTATCCTTAAGAGACATTTGTCTAAATCCACAGTCTGTTCCCTGTTTTATTGTGCTTCTCATGCTATTTTGTGTATCTGCATGTATGTTAGAGCAAGGACATGCCTCCACTTTCACATTCCTGGTAACTGCAGGGATTTCCAATTGATCAATCCTCCCTAGGATGGACTTTCTTTCATACTTGTGGCCATGCCCTAGGGACCCTGTGGAGAAGGATGTTAAGGAAGGTTCACAGAGAATTAAACTGAAAGATGCTCTGGCTAATGAGCCTGACCCTGAGACTCTGCAAGTCTTCATCACCAGTACTTCATGATGACAATTGATGGATGGGGTGCAGTTTCCAGGGGTCTGTTTTTCTAGGCTTAACGAAGTACAATTGATTTACAACTTGACAGAAGTGGTTACTAAGACAATAACACTTGTGGGAATAATATATCTGTTAGGAATTTCCTAATTAATTATTAAGGGCAAGGGTCTGACACAGTCTGGGTGAGAGCAAGAGTTAGAGGGGCCAATGATAAGTATGACAATAGACATAGCCGAGGGCAGCTCTTCTGAAGATTGTAGCAGGGTGAGGTGTCTGTACTAGATGCTACTACCTCTAGAACTGCCTACCTGTCCTGTATCTTCTACCATCAATTCCTCTCTTCTCTTTTGTCAATCCCCTTTTATCCCTCTTCTTAAATATCAGGCTCCCCTGGGATTGTTCTAGGACCACTGTTTTTCTCAATGTGCACACTTTCTCCAAGGCTGCAAAATAGCCTCCCGCATGTACTTCAGGGGGCCTTCTTATCATAGGCGTTGACAGCTACGTGTGCATTATTGCCCTCAAAGACTTTCCAAGGAGACAAGATGTGGAGATGGAAGACAGTAATAGTGATGATTCTAACCCTCGGCTAATGTGTGTATGTTAACTTTTCACAAAAAAGTTTAAAAGTAAAAAAAAAAATGCTTTTAGAATGGGATAAAGGAAAAATATGTACAGCTTTACAATGTGCTTATCTTTTAAGATTAGTGTTATTACAAAAGCGTCAAAAAGAAAAAGTCAAATAGTTACAGTAACCTAAGGCTAATTTATTATTGGAGAAAGAAAAAATTAATAAATTTAATTTACCCTAAGTGTATAGTATTTAAAAGGTCTACAGTAGTGTAATGTACAGTGTTTAGAAAGTCTGCAGTAGTGTATGATGATGTACTAGGCCTTAACGTTCACTCACTATTACTCACTGACTTACTCAGAGTAATTTTTAGGACTGCAAGCTCCATTCTTTGTAGGTGCTATATACAGGCATACTATTTTTTTTTTTTTTACTGCTCCTTCTATGTTTAGTATGTTTAGATACACAAATGCTTACCATTGTGTTACAAGTGCCTATAGTATTCAGCATAGTAACTTGCTGTACTGGTTTGTAGTCTAGGAATAATAGGCTATATATTATATAGTCTAGATGTGTAGTAGACTAAGCCATCTAGGTTTTTGTATGTACATTTTATGGTTTGCACAATGATGAAATTGCCTAATGATGAATGTTTCAAAATATTAAGCAATGCACAACTATACTATAAATGTTATATTATCAAGTAACTAAAGCAAAACTATTAAATTGTATTGCTATGTTTATGGGGTATATAATTATATGTGATAACAATAGCTCTATCAATGTAGGAGGTAAATGAAAAATACTACTTGAAATTTCTGTATTATAGGATGCAATTCAATATTGGCTCTAAATACATTGGGATAAGTTATAGACATAGCCACTAATAAATAATACAAATTAATATTGCTAGAAAACCAATAAAAATAAATGAATTACTAACAGATACTTGGTTAACACACACAAAAAGGAAACAGAAAAAGAGAAACAGAGAAATAAAAAAGAAATGAGACACATAGAAAATAGCCAAATGGCAGGCCTAAATACAATGATAATGATAATTATAATAAGCATAAATGGGCTAAATATTCTAATTGAAAGTCAGAGATAGTTGGGATAGATTGGAATGGGTGAAAACCAAGTATAATCTGTCTATAAAAGATTCTGTCTACAAAGACACAATGGGTCTTTGAAACAAGATGGAAAGAAGTACACCATACAAACAATAAACACCAGAAAGTTGAAGTGGTATTCTTATCAGACAAAATGATCTTGCGACAAGGAGTATCCTCCTCAAGACTGAGACAAAAGGGTTACTTGATAATGGTATTAGGATTAATACTTCAGGAAGATTTAAATACTTTCATTGTATATGTGCTTAAGAAAAAACAGCAATAAATAGTAATGATTATTAGGAAATTAACCTTTTTCAAAATTAAGAAACTTATTTCAGAAGTGATTCAAGAGTCTATCAAAAGTACTAACAAACATTGTGATGATAAAAGAGACCTGTGTTATTTAGACACAGACTTACTTGTTCCTTTTAACACAAGAAAGTTAAAATCATCTTTCTAAAAATTTGCAATAAAAACAATTACTAGGCCTTTCTTGTTTATGTATAAGTCCACTACAGTTAACATACTTTTTCAATGTTTTTATAATTTCATTTCTTCCTTAAAGCTCTTTATTTGTAGATATTTTAAGCCTAGGCAAATAAAACTCATTTTTTAAATTTTTTATTTTCTTTCATACTCTGGTACAATCAGCTAGTTCTTATTTAAGATAAACAAAAGCACATACATTATTTTTCATATACATCACTTTAACAGTATACTATTCTTTTCTATTTCTTCAAAAATGAACATAAATATTAATAAAATTCAAAGATATTTTGTCTTTTTTGACATAACTGATAGCTACTTCATGTAGAGAAGAAGAGTACAGGTAAATGAAGACTATGTTGTCCAGGTATTCAAGTGTTATTTATAAATTTAACAAAAATTAATATCATTCAAGATCTTAAATTTAAATAAGGATGTGAAAATTATAGGATTGAGTTGACATATTAAGTTCTTACAATTTGTAACATCAGAAAAATTTCACTAGCACAACACTTAAAATACATCTGCCATTAAAAACATGTTTAATTGGACATACTTTTATAATCTTAAACAATCTGTGAAAAAATGATAAAATTCTGACTTGTGAAACTAATATAAAAATCCAAAACATTTTAGTATGAGGAAGCACAAAGTAGAATATTGTACCCACGTTATTTATACTATGTGGTAAAAATAGGGAGAACATACAGAGTGGGTTTTAAACTAATACCACTAAATTAATCTAGTTTGTTCAAAGCCTCTTGATAACAGTAATACATTATTTTTTCTAATGTAATTTGAATACATTTAAATTTATAAACCAATTTTTAAAGATTTTTTGAAAAGATTCTTTAAATTATGCTTAAAAGCTTCCAATATCTTTCTTATCTTGTAACCTAGTTACCAAAGCTATTAACTTAATTCACAGGTAAAACATTTTTTTTCAGAGGTATAGTTGCAACAGACTTTTTTTTCCCCTTAGAAGAGTCTAAATAAGCAAAACATTATGAGCCAGACTCTTCCTTTGGAAAACTCTTGAGTTTTTCTCCTTTTAAATTTATATATGTTTTTAGTGTATCAGTTTTTGCCCTAAAAGCCAATAGAAATAGAACTTGCCCCATTAGTTTTTAAGAGACCTTGTAGTCTGATTTATTCCTTTTTAAATATTAGACAGGTTTATCTGATTTAGATGCTCTTAGAGCTGAACACAATAGAACAATTTTTCAAAGATATTTGATCTTCAAAGTTTCTCAAGAGAGGAGAAAGAGAAGAAAAGGGATTTTAAAAAAAGAGAAAGAGAACACGAGAAGGAACTGGCTATAAACCTCCAAAGAAAACCTGGATTCAGGAAAATATATTTTCTTTCTCTGTCTCTGTCTCTCTGTCTCTCTTTCACACACACACATTTGGAGAGAGACAAGCTACAACTTGTTTGAACAACTCAGGACCTTGATAATTTCATGAGGACCATAAGAATAAAAGCCCCGAAGAAGGGTGATCTTTCATATTAAAGCGATTTATCTTTTAATTAGACAAAGCAGAGAACTTTTGTAAGGATTTCTTCCCTTTTTGTTTTAAGGCACTCCTTTCATTTTTTGTTTTCTGAGAAGCAGGTAACAAAACTGAATTAGATCCAAAAAATATTTATTGGGGGAAATTACTTAAAAAGTAAAGGGAGAACAGAAATAAACAAAGATACTAAAATGCAATCTGTGAAAGAAAAAAGGAAAGGTAGAAATATTGGGTATTAATAGTCTCTAAGAAAATATTAACCAGACCCACAGGAGAGTCCCAGAGCAAGGATTTCTATCAGGAACTGACAGGAATTTCCCAGATCTAGGGCCCCTACTGTGGTGGGTTATTGACTGGGATACCTGGGGAAGATCAAATGTTATAATAGTGGTGGATCTTGAAAACGGGGCAGGTCAATTGCATTCCATGAAGCAGTTCTCTGTCAAAGGGAAATTTGAGCTGTTCACTCTCATGGATGCTGCATAATCTCTCCAGTGAACTTGGTGGCCAGTACAATTCCAAATTGCCCCTGGTGAAGTTATGACATTTAGAAAGATAAATGCAAATGTGAAAATACATAAGCTAGAGCTATCCAGGAGGCAGCAAAATTTACTAACAGACATGATTGATAGTAGGTTTGACCCTAAGGTCAAGTTGATTCTGACTTCTGACTCAAGAAATCATCAGTCCTTTGCAGGCAGAATGTATGCAGAAAAGAGCTCTTTCAAAGCCTAGTTCTCATGACCAGACTGAGAAGTATTCTTCATTTTTAAAAAACGATTTATTTATTATTATTATTATGTAATAGTTGTACATATTTTCAGGGTACATGTGATGTTTTGATTCTTGAACACAAGGTGTAATGACCACATCAGGTTAATTAGGATATTCATCACCTCAAATGTTTATCTTTTCTGTGTACTGGGAATATTGCAATTCTTTTCTTCTAGTTATTTTGTAATATATAATAAATTATTGTTAGCTATACTTACCCTACTGTGTTATTGAATATTTAACTGTATTTTTGTTCCTTAATCAAATTCTCTTTATTCATCATCCCCCCTTCTTTTTTCAGCCTCTGGTAACTTCCATTCTATTCTCTACCTCCACGAGATCTACTTTTTATCCCCCACATGAGTGAGAACATGCAATATTTATCTTTCCATGGCTGGCTTATTTCACCTAACATAATGACCTCTAGTGCCATCTGGGATATCTCAAATGACAGAATTTCATTCTTTTTTATGGCTGAGAAATATTCCATTTTGTATGTATGCCACATTTTCTTTCTTTATCCATTGGTGGATCCTTAGGTTGATTGTACCTTGGCTACTGTGAATACTGTTGCAATAGGTTTGGAAATACAAATACTTCCTTAATCTACTAATTTTCCTTTCTTTTGGATATATATACCTAGCAGTGGGATTGCTGGGTCATAGAGTAGTTCTATTTTTAGTTTTTTGATGAATTTCCATGTAGTTTTCCATAATGGCTCTACTACTTTACATTCCCACTAACCACATATCCATATTTCTCTTCCTTTGTATTCCCTCCAGAAATTATTATTTTTTGACTTTCGATAATAGCTATTTTAACTGAAGTTAGATAATATCTTATTATGATTTTGATTTCCATTTCCCTAATAATTAGTGATATTGAGTATTTTTGTGTAGCTATTGGCCATTTGTATGTCTTTTGAGAAATGTCTATTTGGGTCTTCTCCACCGTCCCCTAATTTTTTGTTGTTATAAGGAGATACTATATAGTCATGAAATCTGAGCTTTTAGTGTATCCATCACCAGAATAATGTACATTGCACCCAGTAAGTACTTTTCCAGTTCTCTCTTTCTCTTCTTCTTCAGAGTCTCCAATGTCTATTATACAACTTTTCATGAGCAAATGTAGATATAGCTTAGCTCCTACTTATAAAGATAACACCTATTTTGTTTTCTTTTCCTGATCTACTTCACTTAGATGATGGTCTCTATTTCAATCCAAGTTTCTTCAGAAGACATTATTTTATTCTTTTTTATGGCTGAATATTATTCCATTGTTTACACACACACACATGTGCACACACACATTTTTCTTTCTTTATCCACTTACCAGTTGATGGGTACTTAGGTTGATTCCATAATTTTGTGATTGTCAATTGTGTTGTGATAAGCATACTAGTGCATTTTTATTTTTGATATAATGATTTTTTCCCCTATGGGGGTAATTACCCAGTAGAGCAATTACAGGATTGAATAGTAGATCTATGTTTAGTACTTTGAGAAATCTCCATACTGATTTCCATAGAGGTTGTCATAATTTATATTCCTACCAATGGTATATAAGGGTTTTCTTATAATTACATTTACACCAACATCTAATATTTTTGACATTTTTGCAATGGTCTTTCTGACTGGAGTAAGATGGTATTTCACTGGAGTTTTTTTTTTTTAATTGTTGGGGATTCATAGAGGGTACAAAGAACCAGGTTACATTGATTGCATTTGATAGATAACGACCCTCTTATAATTGTGTCCTACACTCAAAAGGTGTACCACACCCTGTGACCCCCACCCCCTCCCTCCTTCTCTTTCTCTGCTCTCCCCATCCTCCACTCCCACTATGTACTAGATTATTAATTGTCCTCATATCAGAATTGAGTATATTGGATTCTTGCTTCTCCATTTTTTAAAATACAAAAGTATAATTTTATTATATTTCCTCCACTTAATCTAAAATTCATCACAGAAAAATTTAAATTTCTAAAACAATGTACAATTTATTATGGAAGTAATAATGAAAATGTTTACAAAAACTACAAACACCAAATGGTAAGTTCAAAACACATTCAATTTACCTTGACCCTAGTGAAGTTCTGCTTCTCCATTCTTATGAAGCTTTACTAAGAATAATGTGTTCCACTTCTATCCAGGTTAATGTAAAAGATGTGAAGTCTCTATCTTTTTTAGTGACTGAATAGTATTCCATGGTATACATATACCATAGTTTGTTAATCCATTCCTGGGTTTGTGGGTATTTAGGCTGTTTCCACATTTTGAGGATTGTAAATTGAGCTTCGATAAACAGTCTAGTGGAAGTGTCCTTATGTAAGGATTTTTTTTTCTTCTGGGTAAATGCTCAGCAATGGGATTTCAGGATCAAATGGGAGGTCTAGCTTTAGTTCTTTGAGGATTCTCCATACTTCCTTCCAAAAATGTTGTATTAGTTTGCAGTTCCACCAGCAGTATAAAAATATTTCTCCATATGCATGCCAGCATCTGCAGTTTTGAGATTTTGTGATGTGGGCCATTCTCACTGGGGTCAGATGATATCTCAGGGTGGTTCTGATTTGCATTTCTCTAATAATTAGGGATAATGAGCATTTTTTCATATTGTTAGCCATTCATCTGTCTTCTTTAGAGAAGGTTCTATTCATCTTTCTTGCCCAGTGAGGTAAGGGATTGTTGGCTCTTTTTATGTTGATTAATTCGGGTTCTCTATAGATCCTAGTTATCCAGCTTTTGTCCGATTCAAAATATGCAAATATCCTTTCCCATTGTATAGGTTCTCTATTTGCTTTGGTTGTTGTCTCCTTAGCTGTACAGAGGCTTTTCAGTTTAATCAAGTCTCATTTGTTTATTTTTGTTGTCATTGCAATTGCCATGGAAGTCTTCCTTATAAAGTCCTTCCCCAGGCCAATAGCTTCCAGTGTTTTTCCTACCCTTTCTTTGAGGATTTTAATAGTTTTGAACCTTTGATTTAGGTCTTTTATCCATCTTGAATCAATTTTTATGAGTGAGAAAAGTGCAGGTCTAGTTTCAGTCTTTTGCATGTAGATATCCAGTTCTCCCAGCACCATTTTTTGAATAGGGATTGTTTCCTCCAGTGTATGTTCTCATTTGGTTAGCAAAGATTAGGTGGCCATAAGATGTTAGTTTTATTTCCTGGTTTTCTATTCGGTTCCAGATGTCTGTGTCTCTATTTTTGTGCCAATACCATGCTGTTTTGTCCACCATGGCTTGTAGTACAGCCTCAAGTCTGGTATGCTGATGCCCCCAGCTTTTTTTTTTTTTTTTCTTTTTTAAGTTTTGGTCAGGGCCGGGTTTGAACCCACCACCTCCAGTATATGATATGGGGTGCCCTACTCCTTGAGCCACAGGCACCACCCCCCAGCTTTGTTTTTATTACTAAGAATTGCTTTGGCTATATGGGTTTTTTTCTGGTTCCAATTTTTCCAGCATCATTTGTTGAATAGAGTGTCTTTCCCCCAGTGTATGATTTTGTCTGTTTTTTCAAAAATCAGTTGCCTGCAGGTTTTATTTCTGGGTTCTCTAATTCTGTTGCATTGATCTCTGTGTCTACTGTTTTGCCAGTACCATGCTGTTTTGGTTACTATAGCCTTCTAAAATAATTTGAAGTTAGGTAATGTTATGCTTCCAGTTTTGTTCTTTGGAAAGTCCAAAGCATAGGATTGTTTTGACTACTCATTGCTCATTTAAAAATTGTATTATTTGCTTTTCTCTATTGAGCTGTTTGAGTTTCTTACATATTCTGATTATTAATCTCTGATCAGATGGATAGTTTACAGATATTTTCTTCTATTCTGTAGGTTATCTCTTCACTTTGTTGATTATTTCATTTGCTGTGTAGAAGTTGTTAAATTTGAAGTAATCTCATTTGTCTATTTTTTGTTTTTGTTGCTTATGCTTTTAAGGTCTTACTCCAACAATCTTTGCCCAGACTCATATCTTGCAGCATTTCCCCAATGTCTTCTTCTAGTAGTTTTATGGTTTCATTTCTTACCTATAAGTCTAATTTATTTTGAGTTGACTTCTGTATGTGGTGTTATTAGAGTTCTTAAATTAAAACCCATACTTTGTTCAGATTTCCTTAGTTTTTTTAAAATTTCAGATTAATATGAGAGTATAAATGTTTAGGTTACATTGTTTACATTTGTTAGGTAAGGTCCCTGTTGTACTTGTGTCCCTCCTCCAGGAAGTGTGCCATATACCCTTATATTGTGCTCATTAGTTGGGAGCACACCAATCCCCCTACCTCCTCTCCACTCTTCATTCCCTACTCCCCACCTCCCCCCAACATGAATTAAATTGTGTTTTTCTCTTGTGTATGTGTGCATTAGTTCATTTGCTGGTTTCATATTAGTATTGAGTACATTGGATACTTGCTTTTCCATTCTTGTGATACTTGGCTACAAAGAATGTATTTTAATTCCATCCAGGATATTACAAAAGATGTAAACTTGTCATCTTTTTAATAACTGAATAATATTCTATGTATATATACATATACCACAGTTTATTAATTCATTCCTGGGTGGACTGGCACTTGGGATGTTTCCACATCTTGGTGATTGTAAATTGCACTATAATAAACAACTAGTACAAATGTCCTTATTATAAAATAATTCTTTTTCTTTTTTATTATTAAATGATAGCTGTGTATGTTAATACAATCATGGGGTACAGTGTGGTGTTTTCATATAATAGAGATTATTTATGAATACATACATATACAGTAAAACTTTTTAAAAATATACACATAATAGTAATTTTTAAATATAGAATACTGGCTATCTCTATAAAGG
>CAUYQV010015054.1:0-69650 GCA_963574575.1 Galagoides demidoff | reverse complement strand
AACAATGACGGCTGCAATCAAAAAACAGCCGGGCATTGTGGCGGGCGCCTGTGGTCCCAGCTACTTGGGAGGTGGAGGCAGGAGACTCACTTGAGCCCAGGAGTTAGAGGTTGCTGTGAGCTGTGATGCCACAGCACTCTACCCAGGGGGACAGCTTGAGGCTCTGTCTCAAAAAAAAAAAAAAGAATAACAGGAGGAACTATTGATGTAAATAGCAATTACTTGCCAAATGTCAGACCTTATGTATTTCCTAAATGATTGGCATCCCTACATATGAACTCAGGGCTCACATCTGACCCTTGTCAAACATTCTACCAAAAGTCTTTACTCAGTTTATTCTTGTTAATTAACATCCCCCTGAGGCAACAGGTGTTTGATAGCCCCATACGTCTTGCATATGCTACATCTGCTACCCTGCACACTACTTAAAATTAGGAATAGTCAGTATTACCTTCCTGTTTGAAGGCACCCTATCAACTCCTTAAAATAGAATGAGTCACTTCACTCTCCACATTCACTTATAGCTTGGAACATGTTTAAGAGGGGAGAGGTTGGCAGGGATGGAAGAAGTGGCTGAGAGACAGTTTCATGAGTTTTTGCAGTATGTGTGCGAATTTGTTCAAAAACACAAAATCCTTTCCTTCCTTTCGTATACACCCATACTTCTCAGGTGGCTGAACCAACAACAAATATAATATTAAATATTCCACCCAAAACCATCTCTGCGCCATTCACTATACTGAACATGGCTAATGAATCTGACTCCTTTTCCTGACACAGAGGAGGCTCCCTTCCACCAGCCTGACAATCCTCTCCGCACTGAAGAGTCAGTTCCATTCTCCAAACATTGCGCTGTTTAGATGGTGGTCCACACAGGGGTTCACAGATCCAGTTCTCTTCTTATAAGGTCACATTATTTGATACAAAGAGATGCACAGGCCTAACTCTGTAAAATTCCAGCATGTACAACCTCCTTAACGTGAAATTGAAGCTCTCCATGTTTTGACTATCAACTTAATACCACCTAATGCCACTCAATACCACCTTCTAGGTCAGTGACTCACAACTGCTGATAACACGGCCCCCAAATCTCTATTTGTAACACTTTGCAAAGTTGATTGAAAGGTGCAACAAAATTTGGTAATTACATTTCCAAATCTTTACAATGCCCTTCCTAACAGTGCATTGCATAAAAGTCTAGAGTCAGACTAAGTTCAAATCCTGCCTCTCCCACTTTTTAGTAGTCTAAACATACACCGTCCATGTCGGAATTGTTATTCTCCTTCCTATATAATGGAAACACTGCAAGATATCTCAACATTGGTAAAGATTCAGGGAGATAATCCACCACCACAAGTGCCTCACACAGTCATACTTGTAAACATTCACTTCCGTCACCACGGAGTCCTGAGCACTCATGACTAAACTTTTTTCTATTCTGCGACATCTAACACAAACACTTTTCCTTCATGAGGTCTGACTGAATAAGAAATATACTCTGTTCTCCACATTCCTACACCATTTACTTCTCAGCATGTCATTTTGGCCATGAGGCTGCTTCAACAGAAGATGCTCTTTGATTTATGATGAGATTACATGATAATAAACTCATTGTAAACTGAAAATATCCTAAGTTAAAAATGTGTAGCAGCTTGGGAGCTGCGGCTAGCTGCCACCACCCAGCATCACAGAGGACAATTTCTACTGAATGTATGTCACTGTCACACCATCATGCAGTCTAAAGTCCCAAGTTAAAATACCAAACGTCAGGGACTGTCTACACCTCAAACTAGATAATTTATCAGCAATAGAAATGCCCTGCTCACATCCTAGAGGCTGGGAAGTCCAAGATCGAGGCGCTGGCAGATTTGACGCCTAGTGAGGGCTAAGTCCTCATAGAACCTTGTACACGTCCTCACATGGCAGATGGAAAAAGCAGCAAACAAGCTCCTACGGGCCTCTTTTTTTCACAAGGGCCCTTCTCTTATGACCTAATCACCTCCCAAAGGACCCACACTTCTTACTACCATTACCTTGGTCAGTTATGCTTCGTCAAACAGATTGGAGGGAGCACATACACTCAGACTATAGCAAGTGTTTGATCAGATTCTGCTTGTTCCACAGAGCACAGCACAAAAGCCAAGGCACTGAAGCTGGACAACTGGCCAAATCCTACTTCTCTCATTTGCTAACCTGACAGGCTTGGGTGAGAGTTAAACCTCTCTGTGCTGTATGTGCATCACCAGCAAAGTGGGCATATTAACAGAGCTTCTCTCTCTCTCTTTTGTGAGAATTAAATGTGTTAATATATACGCAGCAGTCAGAACACCAACTGGACATTACAAATGTTAAGTAAGAGTTTGCCATTTTTATTACTGTAATAAACCCTGCCAAAATATGTAGCCCATGTAAGCTACCAATAAATGCCAAATTGTTTGTTTATAAACACAATATATGATGTATACACAGTACATGTTTACAGAATATACAAACTCACATTTGGTTGTGTATTTACCCAGGCTGTCCCAAACCATTTCTACAAGGAAGTAAAAGGGAAGAATTGTTTAGGGGCACCTGCTACATGCCAGCTTGTCATATCATATAATAAACAGTACCTTATTACTTTAGCTCTATCTTTAAAATATATCCTGAATCCACCTACTCCTCCCCCCCCCCCCCCCGTCCCCTCCTCACATCTTAATCCAAGCCGTCTCCTTGTTTCCTACCTTAGACCTCTGTAACAGTCTCCTGGATTCATATCCCTGTTTCTGTCCTGGCTCCCTAACCCCAACAAGGTGGACTTGGAATCAGGAGCCAGAATGAGTAAAGAATAACAAAAGTCACACCATATCACTCCCTGTGTCTTCCCAACTACATCTCCCTTGGCAAGATGACAGCCATCACACTGGCCTCAATCTGTTCCTACTTCAGACCTTCTATCTGACCCATCTCAACATACACCCATGTCTCATGGCTCAACCGGTCACTTTAGTAGGTCTCAGCTCCAATGTCCCCTCTTCAGAGAGGCCGTCCCCAGTCCCTCTGTTCATACAAACCCAGCTTGTGACCCACTACCTCTCGCCCCTGCTTTATCGGTCTTCATGGCATTTACTACTCATGCCTGATGTTTATTGATGGCTTCAAGAGGACAGGGATCTTGTCTCCTCTTCATGGTTGTAGACCTTAAGTTTGAACACTGTCAGGTTATATCAGGTGCTCAACAAATGGTTCCTAATAACTTCTCCCAGCTTTGAGATGATTTCAGATGAAACAATGCAAAGTAAGGCTTTAAAATTTTTGGCTATGTAAGCCACCAAGCTATTAAGGAGCAATGACGGATTCCAAACACAGTTTTCTCCAATTCCTCTAACCATAAAAAGAGGTCTTCAAATTAAGATCTGGGAGGGGCAGGTCAGTTAGAAGCATTCCAAGCCATATGTGGGGCTCACAGATTGGGACAGGTTTCCCCATTGCAACCCTCAAGTAAGAAAATCCACTACAGTGAGCCCCTCCCACTCCACATCCACTAACAGTGGACCTTTGCCATGTCCCCTGGTTGAGTTAGGAAAGAAAACAAATGTGTTTTGGTGGACAAAAAATGTACCAGGCCATTCTGCCCCTGTACGATACTAGAGTCAGACAAAGGTGTTTCTAGAAGTTGTCAGTGCTAAATACTGAATGGGTCGCTGCATTAAACCACAAAGTCATTCCATATTCAACACTGACTTCTACAAACAACTCTGCCTGACTCTAGTATCTTACAGGGAGCAAAACGGCCTGTACAGTGGTGTTCAGTTATATGATGAATACACACACACCATTGTGAAATCAGAAACGTACAAATTGGAGGGAGATAAACTTTAGCATAGTTAGAAACTACAAATGTGAGAAAAGAGGCTTAACAATCATAGGATCACAGGACCGAAAGGAATTTAGAAGATGTACATTTATATAAATAAGGCTGCTAAATGAATACTAAAGCTTTATAATGTTATCAATACAATTCTTACAGCGTCTAGTAACAATGAGAGTGTACTGTATTCCAGGACAGTGGTCCCCACTGGAATGAACCCCAGGTTAGTTGCAGAAATGTCTGAGAAATGGTTTTGCTGGCCCTGGTAACTGAGTGGCACCAGCAGACAGGAAAGGTGATTTAGGACATCCTACAGTGGAACCCAATAAAGAAAGCTCCGGTATAACTTTTATTCCCTTGACTCTTTATAACTAATCAGCTCCCCATATGGTGCCTAGCACAATAAATGATAAAAGAAGAGAAAGTGTCCTGCCTTCAATTTGCTAATAAACTTATTGTGGAGAAACAGTTTACTCCTTGGAAAATTAGAGGGTTCCATGTGGACAATATGCTGGGTTAACTAGTACAGGCTATCGGTCTCACAGAAGTCCACCTTTGCTGCTGCACAAGATATAGTCCCAGGAAATAGGTATTATGTTACTTACACACCAAGCAAACTCCTTAATTAATACAGAGATATTCACTGCAAGTGTTCATTATAACAGCATGTTCAACTGCACTGTTCCTCACAAACATGCAGAAGAGGAAGCGGTTTAGAGAAATTATCATTTTACTCCATCCTCAAGTATAGAGCAGATTGCAAAGGTTAAAGTTCAGGGCTGCCAGCTCATCATTCTAGGCTAAGTGCTTAGCCTCAAGAAAAGTATAATATTAGTCACTTAGCATCCTCTACTATCTGTTCACCTATCACAGCAGGTGGCAACACCACCCCTCAGTAAACGCCATACACGAATCCCCACTCCCTCAATCTGGCCATCTCCCTGTGGTCACCCACATGCTCTGACCTTCCTTCCCCTGTCGTCTATCATAACCACTACTCCTTCCCGCCCACCAAAACACATCCAATCTCTTTCATTCCCCCTCAGACTTCCATTGATAACAACAGCCAACAGTTGTGCAGTGTTTACGAACTATCTGTGTAAGATCTCATTCACTCCTCACAGCTGCCTTAGGAAGACAATCCCACACATGCAACCACACAATAGATAGATAGTGGAGACAACAGGCTAAGGGTCAGATTCCACAACCTGCACTGTTGACCGTGACGCCTCCTACCAGCTACACACTGACTTACTAGTAAAGAGGTTGAGAAGACGTCATCATCTCCCTCCCCTCGTCCAGCTACGCACAGGAGGGGAATGCTGCTTGATGACACCTGTCCTTGGAAGTTGAAGTTCCATGTATCACTTCAGTTTGATCGTACGTGTCCATCTAAGTGACTAAACCTGGACGCCTACACCCATCCACCCACATGTAATTGCCTGAGATTTAAGAGCCAATGAAAAGTGAAGGAAGAACATCTTTGTAATTACTGTATAAAGGAATCATAATCTAGAACTTAGTTTATTGAAATTTATTTTGCATCTATTATTTAGAAAGACAAATAATGTAGGATTTTAGTAGTATTGATACCAAACAACAACATGAAGCCAAAATCAAATATAATTAAAATGAATACTCAGTGGCCACATGAGCTGTCAAAGGTGATGGTAAAAAAAAAAAAAAAAGCTGACAAGATCTTGATACAAAAGGTTGGCCATGTTTTTAAAGGCTTAACTTTAAATGTGATACAAAGGAGGTAAGCTGTGGCAGCAGCCCAAATAATCTAAGGGTAGATGGGCAGAAACACAAAACATGGTGGATAAGCACAGTGGAACACCAAGAAGCCTGAAGAAGACGGAAACCCTGTCAAACACTACCACAAAGATGAACCCGGAAGTCATTACGTGAAGTGACACAGCCTGTCACACAAAGGACAAATCCTATATGACTCCACTAAAGTAAAAAAATTCATAGAATTAGAAAGTGGAATGGGGCACAGAAGAAGGGATTGTTAATTGTTTAATGGGTATAGAGCTTCAGTTCCACCAGATAGAAAAGTTCTGAAGGTCTGTTGCACAACAATGTAAATATACTTAACACTACTGAATTGTATGTTTAAAAATGGTTAAGATGGTAAGTTTTATAAATTTTTTACTACTATAAAAAAAATGGAGGACGGCACCTGTGGCTCAAAGGAGTAGGGCGCTGGCCCATATGCCAGAGGCAGTGTGGTGGTGGGTTCAAACTCAGCCTTAAAGGGAAATCCCTGTAGATAAGGAACTCCCTGGACTATCTTCTCTCCTTTGGGGGCCAATTCAAGCCTGACAGCTACAGTAACACCACATTCACACTTTAATGAGGCTTCCTCCACTATTTCACCCTTTCTCAATCTATTCTTAATTCCACTGCAGAGAATAGCCTGGATAGCACAATGCCTGAAGTCCAACCTAGGCTTCCCTACTGTTTAACAGCATGCCGTACTTTAACTTCCCTGAAGCTCAGCTTCCTCATTTCTTTAAGGAGGATAATAAACCTCAGATAGTACTTTCTGCTAGAATGAAACAAGCAAAATATGTAAGGTGTACAAGGGCTGTGCAGAAAGCATCCAGTCACTGTTACCCTATTACATGGGTAGACACGTTCCAGATAGCCTTCATATAAAACAGTAGCTGACATAAACTACAAGGGTACGATAAATGCTGGCTATTACTAAGCTATGGTTTGTACCTGATCATACTGTACTTGGTTTGAACAGCACTCTTCCGCCAACACAGTAACATTACATTCCTTCAAATTAGCACCGTACGTTAGTCTAATAATTCCATAATGCACCTAACACAGCATTAAGCATAGTTTCACTGATTTAGTAAAACACAGATGCAGTTAGCGTTGTGAAAAATGATGATTTCATCTGAAGACTTTAAACCTAGGACACAGAGGACACTGATGACCAGAGATCTTGGATCTGTTACGTGCTACCTGCATGGCCTTGTAAAATTCCTTTCTTTTCCTAAGCCTCACTGTTTTCATCTGTAAGCAGGAATGATAACAGCATCTACCTCAAAGGATGAAACGAGTAAATATCCATTAACATCTTAGAATAGGGCCTGGCAAGCAATAAAGATTAAATTAGTATCTATTAGACAGAAAATAACTGAAGTTTAACCTGAATATTGCCAGGCTCTGGGCAAAATCATTTCATGGCTTTAATCAAGGAGCACAGATTGTTATATGTTTTATTTATTGTGCAATCTGAAAAATACAACTTTTTAAAAATCTAGAACTTAATATCCATTTCCACATCCTGTGAAGGCCAGGAACACGAATTTTATTTAGTATGAGAACTTTATCTAGTATGAGAATCTAAAATACTTAAACCTAGTTATTAGAAGCATAGATAATAACTAGGTTTAAGTATCTTAGATAGTATCTCAATAGTTAAATGTTTTATAATCTCTGTAGCTTCAGTAAATCTTCTCCTTGTCAAGATCTCCATCCAGATTTTAAGTTCACTGACTAAGGTTTGAGAACTTTTTTTCTCATGGAGAGTTCTCCAACGCAGAGCTATAATTCTGGGGAAACAAAACAATGATTTCAACTTCCAGAGCTTTTAACAAAGGCAGAATTTTAAAATTTTCGTACAAATGCATATTCCACCATTTCTCTGAATGTAAGAGTCACATTTTTAGACTAACAACCAGATGTTTCAAAATAGCCTACTGTGAACGTTCCCTCTCTTAGCATTTATAAATAGCACCCTGACCTCTTTTCCAACTGAGTTTGAGAGCTTACTCCTATTGGTTCAGTAATTGTCAAAGTATCTTTTTGTTATTTAAAAAAAAAAGGGTATCTCAGCAAATGTTTCTTAAATTATTGGCCCCTTTATTTACATTTACTCATTCAATAAATATTTAAGGAACACTCCCCTGAGATAACAGGGGGAAATATTTGCAGTTCAAGATAAGAGCTCTATTATCTCATTTGAGAACTGCAATAAGGGGGCTACAAAGAAAGTGAAGATACAGTGCCTTCCCTCCAAGAGTTTAAAATGCAAAGGGTTAGATCAGACATGACAACAAGTAAGAGAAAATGACATGTTTGGAAGCAATCGGTTCTTTACTACTTTGTGTCAGTGAAGAAGGTATGCCAAAAAACAAAAACTGAACTAAAGTTTTGAGGAGCAATCATTCAAAAAACCACTTACATGGTAATGATGCGAAAATCAAATTTTACAAAGTTGACATTCACATGATTTATACTTTCATATTGTTTTATTTTTAATTACATGTAGAGGTGGCAGCATCATCCTTCACGAGTCCTTAGGAACTCTGAAAGTCTCAAACAGCTACAGGAATAGAGCAAAATCCCACGGCAATTCAGCTCTGAGGATGGAATGACCAATGAAGGAGCTCTTGGATCAGGTTCAGGAGGTGTGGGTAGAAACCAGCAGGTGAGGCATCTGAAGCAGGAGGAATGCAGTAAAGGGAGCAGAGAAGAGGGTGTTTTCAGGAAGCCACAAGGAAGCAGAAGAGCCCGCAGACCTAGGACCCAACCAGTAGTAAGAACTGACATGGGTCAGGGCAGGCTAGAGTTAGCTGTGGAGGGCGTTAAGTCCCAAAGTCTAGGCAGCCCCTCCTCTCACCATCACCACCTGCAGGAGACCAAGCCATCTGACAAGCAAATGGAGACCACATTTCTCTTCTGCTCTTCCCAGGTACATCATCCCTCAAACTCCAAAAGATGAAGCCATTCTCCCCTCTTCCTACAGCTACATATTGTAACCAGCAGAGTTTGTGTGTTTTTCATCCTATTTGTGCGAGAACCATCAGGAAAGACAGACTGTCTCATCGTCCCCTCCCTAAGTATTCCCTCACCTACTGATACACCTTTGTACACAAATGGTCTAAGAAAAATAAGTCTCCCTACCTGTTCAAAGTAGTTTTTACGTCTGAATCGACCCAGCAAAATGACTACTCCCTTCCATATCAGGATTCCTTTTGTTCACTGACTAGCATGAGCAAGGAAGCAACCTTGGGCTAAGTTGAAACTGTAACAAAATTTCATAGGTCGGATTTCTAATTAGAAACAATCATGAGGAGAATACCCTTGACTTATTTCAATTTCAATTAAAGAAAGAAAGAAGCAAAATGGCTTAACTACCATTAAATATTTAATCTGACCAATGTTTAAAAAAAAACTACAAGGTCCAGGACGTGGCAAAAAAAAAAAAAAAGTAAAGACGGTATCTCATAGCCTCTAATCTCACATCCATCACAACTGGTGAAAGCTAAGACATATTTCCAACATTATTAAGAACTTCTCTACCTAAATAATACTTTTTACAGACAATTCCAAAAATCCCTACACTGTAGTATGTGCAAAGACTAGGTCCAATAAGTGAGTCAATAAATGTACAGAGAGAGGAGGAAGTGTGTGTGAACAGAAGGCTCCTAAAGGAATGGCCATCCTTCAGCATTTTCATAGCCACTTCCACCAAACTTGCTCAGTGTTACCGGGAGGTAGGTTAGAAAGTAACAACAACAACAAAATACATACCTTATTGGATATCATGATGATTATAACTCAGAATAAAAAGCGGGCTTTAAATTTGTCATAATTTCAATGTGCTAATGTAAACCTTTTGAAGAAAATTGCAATTCATTGTAATCTGAGTTCTATACTTCACCATAGTAACTTAGAGTAGTAACTCTGAAAAGGATTAAAGGCATACCTCACACTGTGAGGAACAGTGATACCAGAAAAATAAGAATTTGTTCTTAAACGTACCATCAGCTTTTCCTTTCACAGACAAACCACATAAAATCTGACAGGCTTACAGAGAAAAAAATACAAACACATGTGCACCCACATAAATAAGTTTTAATGAGCCCTCCAACTTATTCTCCAAGTACATTTTTACATAAATCTCTAAGTAATGACAAATCAAGTCTATGCTAAAACCCTCTTGATGTGAGGACCCACCTTAACGTATGTGTGTTAAATATATGTTTGGAAAGGAGCCAGGAAGATATTTCTACTTTAGGCTCTAGCCTACTTCTATGACCCACTTTTTTTTTCTTTTGTAAACATAGTTAATCAGTGGAATGTCATGAGAATCTTTCCTTAACATTTACCCTGTAAGTGTATGAAAGTCCCAAATAAGACTTTAAAGAAATTTCCATGGTTCCCTTCCTTTTTAAAAATACCATAAACTCTGTCTTCCAATTACTTATGGGCAACGTTCCATAAACTTGCGGGGGTGTGTTGTAGAGAGCTTAAGTGAGCAGAAATCAATACTGAGCTGGTAAGTACAATACTACTATTGGTAATAACAATGACATCCGATTAAATGTACTTTTAAAAATAGCTTTTTTTCAATACACTTTTTTTAACCCAAAGGCTGCACTTCTTCAAGGACAAGCTTGCAAAAAAAAAATGTTGCTACATCACCATACAAACTTGCAACAACCTTACAATGTCATTATTCCATACAAAGTAGCCTACTAGTCTCCTGGATTTTTCCTCCAATTACCAAAGGTTATATAACTTCACAAAGTCTTCTCCAAATCAAAATAATTCCTTGAGATTGCCTCAAGGAAGTGAGAGAAGGATTTAAGACAAGACAGAATGAAATAAAACAAAACTTACTTTACTAAATAGGATGGACACCACTCCTCCCAAGACAACTGTCTCCAAAAGTAAAACAGGAAGATGAATCTGGCAAACTCACTGCCGACAGTTCCCCGTGTAAGGTGCTGGTTCAGGCAGGTGGAGGCCAAACGGTTGTAATTAAAGTTAATTAACAGGCCTGTCGTCTTAAAGTGCCTAACACGCAGGGCGCCGGGGAGCACACAGACCCAGCAAAGTCATTACCACCACCGAGTCAATAACTCGGTGCCCGGAACTCCCCACAGCTCTTTTATTGGGGGGTGGAGAGAAAGAAAGGAGGGGGAACCTAGCTGTCCGTCCGGATTGTCAGTTTCCAGGGTCAAATCCCAGGAGAGTTTTCGTGTCACTTCAACAGCTTCTGGTTTCCTTTTAGACGCCCACACGCGGGAGCGAAATCTGAGGGGCAGAAACCAGAGCCCAGCACGCCGCGTTCTGGAAATGTACTCCGAGAAGTGCCGAAAAGCCCCGGCGCGTCCGGAGACCGTCCTCCCACCCCGGGACCGGCCACGCCGGCCCAGCCCAGCAGTAGCCCCGAGTACTCGCCTTGCGCGCGGGCCGCACCGCTCGGAAAGAGAGGCCGGGGGGAGCGGGGAGCCCCAGCGCCCGCGTCTCTCGCTGCTCCGGGTGACTGGTCCTCGCCGTCCGCCCGGCGCACCGGCCTCCTCCCGGCCGTCCGCGCAGGCTGCCCGCGGCCACGCGGGCGGCGCTCTTCCCCGGGCACCTGGAGGCGGGGAGCGCGGCGGGGAGCGCGGGCCGCGGATCCGCGCGCAGCTCCGGAAGCGCCGCGCCCGCTGCCGGCGCCCTGCCCAGGTGCGCCCGCGCCGCGCCGCAGCCGCTTCCTCTCCGCCCGCGGGGGCGGCCCGAGCTCCACCGAGGGGGCGGCCGAGCCGGCTGCCCTGGTTCTACAGCATAGCTGGGCGGCTGACTCAGTCGGCTGCGAACTGGCCGCGCCTGGCACCCTCGCCACCTGGCGCACCTCGGCCGGGCTTGGGAAGCGGAGAGGGCATGGCAGCCTCCGGTGAGGTGGATGCCCCTGAGCCTCTCCCGGCTCCTCCCGGAGGGTCGGTGGTCGGTGCGCACTAATAGGGCTTGATTATCGACGGGTTATTAGCATTACCCTTGCAAGTAGTCTCCTTGTTACATCAGCGTTTCCCACACTTAAGGTGCATCTGGGGCGCTCATTTCCCCAGGCCGCTTCTATGTAAATTTGCTCCTTGTAGCACCTGAGATTGTTACATCCAGAAGCACAATTCCCCTTTGAGATTGGACCTAACACTCTGCTCAGGAAGACGATTAAAAGACAGCCAAGGAAAAGGAGGGAGGGCGCAATGGTTCATCCTGTAATCCCAATTTTTTCCGAGGCTTAGTGGGGAGGATCACTTAAGGCCAGGAGTTTGAGACTAGCTGGGGTAACGGTGAGCCACTCTCCCTCCCCTCCAAAAAAAAGAGGAAAACAGAGAATCCTTGTGGACGTCAAACACTTAAGTGCCTGCAAAATCCTGTTGTTTGCAAATGAGTTCATGGACCAAGTTCTTATTTAATTTATTCTTGCATTTATTCATTCATTCATTTTTAGAGAGAAGGTCTTGCTCTGTCACACTGGCTGATCGTCTGACACTCAATAATCTTGAACTCCTGGGTTCAGTGGAATCTCCCATATAGGTAGGACCACAGGCACAGCCACTACCCACAGCTAATTTAAAAAAAAAAAAAAATGTGGAAGTGTGGCCTTGTTGTATTGCCCAGGCTGGCCTTGAACTTTTTGCCTCAAGCGATTCAAAATTCTGGGTTTACAGGCATGAGACAGTGCACCCGGCCTCTATGTACATAATAAACATCTGCCATGGGCTGTATCTGAAATTCTCTCTCTTAAAAGGTGAAATGTACTTATTCTTTCCCCATACCTGTTGACATAAGTAAAGCAATTAGAGAAAGTGCAGACCTTATTATGAACATGAGATAATTGGTGAAGTCCAAAATAAGGGAGGCTTCCCAGGAGCCTAACTAAGCCCTTGGGATTTGGTTACCGTCTTCACCCAAAGTACCTGCCTCACCAAAACTCCTGGTCCTTCCCTGGGTAAACGCTGACACAGTTATAACTTGCTACAGAGACACCTAATCTCCAGTTTCTTTTGAACTACTTAATTGCCAACCTCCTTTCCACCTCCTAGATGTTTTCTTGACATTTCCCCGTCCTCAGGAATTGTCTTTTTCTATGAATTTCTATAGCAGGAATTATATTAATGTTATTCTTTTCCTGGCTTCATTTTAGGTCCACACTTTTGTGGTTGTTTTACTCTCCCTCAGATTCCTCATATCCTCCTCATTTGTTTTTATCTCTGTAAGCCATCTTTCAATACCTCTCTGAACAACAGGCTATAAACACCATTCTTTTTTCTTTTTTGCAGTCTTTGGCCGGGGCTGGGTTTGAACCCACCACCTCCGGCATATGGGGCCAGCGCCTTACTTCTTTGAGTCACGGGCACCATCATAAACACTATTCTTAAGTCAGTTGTGATATGTCTTGGAAGGTCAACCTTTGCTTTGCCCTTGAATTATTTCTCTTGTTAGATTGTATAAATGAATTGGGATTGAGACCTTTGTGCCTCTTTGCAACAATTTCTTAATGCCGTCATTATTTTATAGTTAATCTTTTAAAAATCTATTCATCATTGTTTGATATTTTGAAAATACAGTGGTTACCAAATATAATACAATTTCTGGAGTTAGTGTTTTCTAAAAGGAGAAAATAAATGTGAGGCACACCAATGATTTAATAATAACTCTGGGAACCAAAAGCAAAATAGCATTCCCTATAAGATACATAGATCTTAATATATGGAAGAAAAGAAAGATGTCTGAGTAGCAAAAGCTACCTTTTACTAAATGTCCATTAGATACCAGGCTCTAACCAAAACCTAACATATATGCTGTATTTATATACACAACTCTGTGAGTTGAAATTCTTTTTTCCAGTTTTATAAATACAGGCTTACTTGAAACTTAAAAAGAGTTTAAGTAGTCAATAGTGACTACATTGAACACATCTAGGTTTTATTCATAGAATACAAATTTTTTACTGAGCAGCCCTTCAGGCATTTAGAAAGCAAAATACACAGGGAACTTGACTTTATAAGAATTAAACAATGAAAATCCATTTACTGCCAAGAGCATTGAAGTATAAATTCCCAGAAATTTCCATCTAGACTGCAATTATTCCAAATGATCTGCCCTTGCCCCAATTTCCTAGATATGTTCTAGTAAGAGAGCAGATAAAGCTGTGTCTCGGCCTTCCTTTTTGTGTTCTCAGAATGCACTCTGCCTCTGAAGGGGACAATTTGAAAGAGTGGAACTCTCCCCTCCCCTCCTCTCCTCTCCCCCTTCTCCCCTCCTCCTCTTCTCTCTTCTCCTTTCCCGCCTTTTCTTCCTCTTTTCCTTACAAGTACATAGTGGCTAACATCCTTTGGGGCACTTATGTGCTGATTGCTGTTCAAGCATTTTACTTCTAAGACCTCATTTAATTATCTTAACCTCTCCTTGAAGAGAGAGTGTTATTATCCCTCTGAAAAGAAAACTTATTGAAAAGAGAGGTTGAGTCATTTTATATGAGTTAATCAATCAGGACTATAAGGGTGGAAGAATTTCAACCAGCTTCTCCATGATCCACACGCTGCACTGTATTACCTCTTGGGGAAAGCACAGTTGCTAGGCTTAAAAAGCTTGCGCTCAAAATGGGGCTGATGTAGATTGAGGTCATTTGAGCAAACTAATTAAATTTTCTGAGCCTCAGTTTTCTCATCTGTAAACTGGAAATCATGATACCTATGAGAATTTAATGTGATTTTGTATTTTGGACACCTAGAAAATAGCAACCCATCCATGCAATTTAGTTCTATGGTCTTTTCTCCAATTATTCTTTAAGACGAGGTTTAAATCTTACCTCCTTCTCAAATCTCTCCAAATCTCTGATACACAGAATTGTTTACACAGAATTTAAAGACTGTTTCCCATAAAAGGAAATTCAGTATTATTTTTTCCAAATATAAATTACCTGTATTATGGATATAAGTAAAGCAATCAAATGTCTACTTATAATATTTAATTCATCAAGTTAGGTAAATATTTATAAAATTGAATTTATATATTAATTTAAAATACAGTGAGGATTTTTCCATATTATTATTATTGTTATTATTTTTAGACAGCGTCTCACTGTGTCACCCTGGGTAGAGCGACCTGACGTCACAGCTCACAGCAACCTCAAACTCTTGGGCTTAAGCAATTCTCTGGCTTCAGCCTCCCAAGTTTCTGGGACTACAGGTGCCCACCATAACGCCTTGCTATTTTTTTGTTGTTGTTGTCATTATTGTTTTCCTGGGCTGGGTTTGAACCCACCAGGCCCAGTGTATGTAGCCAGCACCCTAACCACTGAGCTACAGGTGCCAGACTTAAGGATTTTTCCACTTACATTTTATGAAATAATTGTATTCAAGTTTTAATGTTCAACTTTGACATCAATGACTTTACCACTATAGCCACATTTTAAATCATTACTCTTTTTTTTTCTATATACTATCCCACCTGTTTTTCACTCCTGTTTCCTGGAATCGACTCCCCCAGAAAGTGCTCACATATAGGTTTTGTCTCAGACTGTGTTCACTGGGGAACTTTGGCTAAGACATATTTTCTTCTGGTAGTAACTTGTTCACTAGCTTATACTCAATGTTGGATGCAAGACTCTTTAGCCTAGAAGAAGGTAAATCCTTTTCAAAAGTTTTATTTTTATATGAATTGTATATGTGTATAATGTACAATATGTTTTGAAATATGTATAAATTGTACAATGGCTAACTAACTTATGCATTACCAAAGATTTTATATTTTCTTTTGTGTGTGTGTGTGTGTGATGAGAAAACTTAAAATCTATTCTCAGTGATTTTCAGGAATATAACACATTGTGGTTAACTGGAGTCACCATGTTGTACAATAGATCTCTTAAATTTATGCCTTCTAACTGAATTTGTATCTTTTGATCAGTATCTCCCCAATTCCCTCCTTTCCCAGCCCCAAGTAACCCCCATTCTGCTCTGTACTTCTGTGCGTCTAATTTTTTTTATGCTCCACATGTAAGTGAGATCACACAGGATTGTCTCTCTGGGCCTAACTTATTTCCCTTAATTTCCTACAGGTTTATCCACACTGTCTCAAATGATACGATTTCTTTTTCCTTTAGGGTGGAATAGTATTCCTGTGTGCGTGTGTGTGTCAGAACTACATTTTCTTCTTTCAGCCATTGATGGGACTTGATTCCACATCACGGACATTGTGTATAATCGTGTGGTAAATGTGGGAGTGCAGGTATCTGTTTCTCATTGATTTATTTCCTCTTGGAGATACACTCAATAGTGAGATTGCTGGATCATATGGTCATTGTATTTTTAAATTTTTGAGGACCCTCCATATGTTTTCCTGTACTAGCTATACTAATTGACATTCCCACCAACAGCATGCAAGGATTTCCTTTTTTTCAAATCTTTGCCAACACATCTTTCATTCTTTTTATAATAGTCATTCTACCAGCTGTGAGGTGGTAGTTCATTGTGATCTTAATTTGCATATCTGATGATTCGTGATGTTGAGCATTTTTTTGAGGTGCCTTTTGACCATTTGTATGTCTTCTTTTAAGAAATGTCTACCCATAGCCTTTGCCTAGGGTTATTTATTTTCCTCCAATTAAATTGTTACAGTCCCTTATGTATTTTGGATTGTTAACCCCTTATTAGATACTGGTTTGAAAATATTTTTTTTCATTTCATATATTGTCCCTACACTGTGTTAGTTGTTTCCTTGGCTTGTGAAGAAGTTTTTTAATTTGATGCAATTGTATATGTCTATTTTTGGTTTTGTTGCCTGTGCCTTTGGGTTCATATCCAAAAATCATTGCCCAGACTGTTCCATGGAGATTTCCCCTGTATTTTTTCTAGTAATTTTACAGATTCAGATCTTTGATCTATGTTGTGTTTACTTTTACATATAATGTCAGATAAGGGTCTAGTTTTATTTTCTGTATGTGGAAGTACAATTAACACCATTTATTGAACAGACTGTGTGTTCTTGGTATGTTTGTCTGAAATCAATTGCCCATACATGCATAGATTTATTAGTAAGCTTTTTATCCTTTTCTATTGGCCAGCATGTCTATACCAATACCATACTGTTTTGGTTAATATAGCTTTTTAGTGTATTTTGAAATCAGATAGTGTGATGACTCCAACTTTGCTCTTTTTGCTGTTACTTGTTTTTAGTTGTTGTTTATTTTTGTTGTTTCTTTTTTTCTGGGGCATGTTAGTTTCACTCCTCTCTAAACATCTTTGAAGATAGCTAACTTTTCACATCCTTTTATAATTCTAACACTGGGAATTTTATTACAAACCACAAATTCCCACTCATTTTATAGTAAGAGACAAGCTTTTATCATTTATTGTAAATATGTACATCCGTGATCTCTACCAGTTATATTTTTAATAGTTTTTAAAAAAACATGTTTGCACTAACTGCAACACTTAAATCGTGAGGCCATGCCCATGTAAATACTTGATTTGTTTTAAATGCTTTCACCTCGTTTTTTAAACCAATTTCATTAGATGACCTCTGAATGTATCTAAAACTAAGATTGATTTCAGGCTGACTTGACCTCTGTAGTTTAGTACTTTTGGTGTTCAGATCAGTGTATAATAATGTAAGGAAATATAGAGATCATGTTATTTATAGATACATGATGTGTTATGACATATTATTTACATTTTAATTCTCTCAACAGGGCTATAAGGTAGGCACTATCATTATCTCCTTTTTAGCCAATGAAGAAACTGAAACGAAAGGTCATCTCATGTAAGAACTCACAAGCAGTAAATAAGGCCATCGGATAATGGGGATCGAAAGCATATGCCTTAAGTATTATACTGTAACGCCTCAAAGAAGGTTTTTAACATTTTGACCACAAGGACCTCTTTTGTAGGGTCTAATTTTAGGGGGAAAATTATGTATGTTATAGTCAGGAATATACGGTGATCTCTCCTGGATTCTCCCATTTACCTCTATTCAAGTTCCCTTTTGTGTCAATCTGTTTAGACTCACTTAGACTCACTGAAGTACCCTCATATAGCCTTAGGGAAATGTTTGTTTTATCAACTTTAAATATTAATATTCATTACATTTATTCTTTTCAGTACTTTGTTATAAGTTATAAGAGTTACTTTGAAAATTTTATTAACTGTTTCTTACCACAAGAGAACTGTTTAGTGGCTGGCCCTAAAGGTTACTGTAGACTTAAAAGCAATGTTAAGTAGTCACCTGAATTATGGACTCGAAGTTGGTAGTATGGTAGAATTAATTTGTTATAAAATATAAGTTTTATAAGAGTTATTTAAAATTATCAAGAAATGCCCGGCATGGTGGTTCACCCCTGTAATCCTAGCACACTGGGAGGCTGAGGTGGGTGGATTGCTTGAGCTCAGGAGTTTGAGACCAGCCTGAGCAAGAGTGAGACTCAATCTCTTCTAAAAATTAGAAAAACTAGGTTTGATGCTCATAGCACAGTGATTACAGTGCCAGCCACATATACCTAGGCTGGCAGGTTTGTACCCAGCCCAGGCCAGCTAAACAGCAATGACAGCTGCAACAAAAAATAACCAGATGTCTTGGTGGCCACCTGTAGGCCCAGCTTCTTGAAAGACTGGGGCAAGAGAATCGCCTAAGCCCAAGAGTTTGAGGTTGCTGTGAGCTGTGACGCCACAGCTGTCTACCAGGGGTGACATAGTGAGACTCAGTCTCAAAAAAAAACAAAACTAAAAAAAAATAGAAAATCTAGCCAAGCAATGTGGTGGGAGCCTGTACTTCCAGCTACTGGGAGGATTTACCCAAGAGTTTGAGGTTTCTGTGAGCTGTGACACCACAGCATTCTACCTAGGGCTACAGAGTGAGAATTTTCTGGGGGGGGAAAACATATGTATATATACATATATATACATACACACACACATATATATAATAAAAATAAAATTACCAATAAAATGTAAAATTAAGCTTTCCTATAAAACTGCTATTTCAGAAACCTTTTTAGGCAGTAATTCGCTGATACTAATATGCACTTTTTTCTCTTTATTACTTCTGAAGTGGGAATTCATCTTAAAATGAATTATAGTTTGTTAGGAGGCAGTATAGCCTAATTGTCATTGCCTAACACTCGTGAATTTGAGCATAGATTTTACATTGCTATCACTTGAGTTACTTACATAAATAGTACTACATATGTCATGTCAATTATTTAAAATGTCTTCAGAGTACAGTGGGTTTCTGCAGAAAAGCAAAAAAAGTGTGATATTTGATAAAACTCTCTAAAAAGTCTCAAAAAATCTTCATATATATAGCACATAATAACAATTCTAAGTATTTATTAAGTACATGTCAGAGTTTAGCACAGAGAGAAATATTCATTTTAAAAAAAAAATCATTGCTGGGCGGCACCTGTGGCTCAGTGAGTACGGCGCCAGCCCCTTATACTAAGGGTGGCCGGTTCAAACCCAGCCCCAGGCAAACTACAACAAAAAAATAGTTGAGTATTGTGGTGGGCACCTGTAGTCCCAGCTACTTGGGAGGCTGAGGCAAGAAAATCACCTGAACCCAAAAGCTGGAGGTTGCTGTGAGCTGTGATGCCACAGCACTCTACCAAGGGTGATAAAGTGAGACTCTGTCTCTAAAAATAATAATAATAATAAATTAAAAAATCATTGCTAAGGTGAATTCCAGAAAACTTAAGTTTTGCCCAGTGGCTTTGTAGGTGAAACATACTCACTAGGTATAAGTTACTGCTCCTACTTTGTTGTGCCATTTCTTTTCGTGTGTTTCTGTAGTTGAGTTCACTAAAATATCAAACAATTCTATTTCTTTGTGCTTTACTGGAAAATACTGTGTAGCTCGAATTTTCCTTTTTGCTAAAAATGCTTTACTTATATAATAGGTAATTAACGTAAAAGCCCTTCTAATATCCAGGAAAGAAAAAGGAGGGACTTTAAAAAGCAAAAGAGGAAGGTGGAGATACAAAAGCCATAGCTAGAAATAGATTCTTTATGAAGCCATAAATTAAACTGTTGAAAAAAATGTATTGGAAAAGCACAGAATAATATCAATGTAAAAGAGTGAAAGACAAGAAAAAGATTGATAAAACCTCGTTCCGCAGACAGCTATCATATAAGCAGAGTTCAGTTCCTGAACTTGCTGCCCCTAGGTAGCATGAAGATATATTTCAGACCATGTAGAGTCTGCAATTTTTAATTAGTTTTGCAAGTTTAAATTTTACATTAATATCAATATAGACTTTTAGCTTCTCTTGAAAAAAATTAGCAGGTCTGAAAGTATTGAACTCACAGCTACACATGGGAAGCCTAAATGAATTGGAAAACGGACTTCTGGTTTGGGGACAGTACATATACTCTACAGCTGGCTGAGGTCCCTACTCAACCTGTCTGTTCATGATATTATGCAACTATGGTATGTTACCTAAAGTCATGATGAGTTAGAGACAAGCTGTGTGAATAAACTCGGATGCAAGCTTATGAATTTCTGTAATGGAAGTCTTAGAAATATACAACCCAGACCAAAATTGAATTAAGACTGTTATTGAGACTCTTTTTATCTGCACGAGCAGCCGTAGTGCGATCATCATAATAGCCACCATGCATTGATTTCTAAAAATAAGTAAAATATATTAAACATTTTACAGCTATTATTTATTCAACTAATTTTTATAGATAATTTCAAGATGTGTTAAGCCACAAAGATACAGAGATTAAAAAAAAGTAGACCTACTTAAGTATCTTCTTGGAGCTAAAAGTACAATAGCAGAGGCAGCAATACTCAAATATTCACACAGATGTTTACGTATGTCTGCATAACATACTGAGGATAATGGAATAACTTCAGTTTTTTCCTTTGTTAAACTGTATATACATTTTTAGCACCTGCTATAGCTATGTATTATGCATACAAATTACAGATAACATACTTCATGTGTAGATAAATATATAAAATGTACTCCATAGTACATCCATGCATGCATACGACTATCATTGAGACTATTATTGATAATAGTCCATATCGTAAAAATATCTATATATTTAAATGTGTATACAGCAGAGACACATATAATTATATCTAAGCCATATGAATTTCATGATCTTCATATTGAACCTTAAACATAGTCACTGCATGTGGTTCAAGTTAATAAATATCGGTTAAGATGGAGGAAATGCTTTTCCCGTCCTGGAAGGGTTTTCAAACCCTCCTGTCTCTCTCTACTCTGGCTGCTCCCACTGCACACTTTCTGCCTCATGCTAATGGAATAACTTATTTACTTGGAGTACGTGTAAGGAGGCACTAGCCCCATGATTCCTTCTCCTTCATATCTTCTTTTTGTCCAGACTCTGCTCAGGAAGACAGAATTCTATGTTGCTCTTCTGAGCTGTAAGACCTATGAGACGTCTGAATCTCCGCATCACATCCAGAGTCTGACATGTTGTCGAAAAGTAAAATATAATTCCTCCTCTTCCTGATTCCTCTTCATCTGTCCATTCATTTCAGGTAACACCAACATTTGTGGCATTAGAAACCAACAACATTCTATGCTAGAGAAAAATAAGGAGAAAGAATGTTTTTTTTGATTGGTTCATCAGAAAAACTCTTTTTAAACAAGTGACATTTAAACTGAGAAGTAAAATTTGGGTGGGAGTGAGCTATGTGTGCTGGGCTTGTGTGGGGGTGGTGGAGATGTATTCCAGGCAGTGAAGAACACTTGTAAAACCTCAGAGGCAGCAAAACACAGGAACTCTGGAGGAACTGAAAAAAGGACTTTCAGCTGAACAGTGAATAGAGTCAAAGAAGATGGAGGGGAGAGAGAGGTGTCGACACCATGCAGGGCCAGAGAGGCCATACACAGGCCTTGGGATTTTATCAGAAGGGCAATAAGAAGTCACTGAAAGGATTTAAGAGGGGAGGACATAATTTATAATGTTTCCTTGTCTTCTGTAATCTTCAAAACACCCGTTAATGAAAGGTCCTATTTTTATGCTCATATTTTAGCTGAACAAACTGAGATGCAGAGAGGTTAAACTACGAATATACTGTTTGACAGGACATGTGCGTGATTGCAGGGGTCATCTTTTTCAACTACTTGTGTTGAAAAGAAGGCCACAGTTGAATCTCTTGAAAGTGAGTACTTCAGACTATGTGCGTTTACAGACTATGATTTATAAATAATATGTGACTAATCCACTAGCTTTTTTTTGCAGTATTTATAAAATTATTTTGTATTGAAAATTCAATGCCTCTGTATTTAGCAAAATAAAATGGACAATCCGGTGCATTCATCCTTCCTGTTTCTACACAGAATCCTAAGAAGTTAGAGAAGATTTGATTTTTTTTAATGCAAGGTGCCACTTTTGTGTCATGTAAACAAATTGGATAATTGTCGCCAAACTATATAATTAAAAACAGATTTGAGGAAGGAAAACAGAGGATAAAAATGTCTCAGTACTTCATGGAACTGTCTTGGCAGATTTGACAATAAAGAAGCTACCAAAGTGACTTTCTCTGTATCTGAGAGACGGAAACTGCCACGTGAGACAGTTCATGCAGTGGTTACTGGTGACTTGCATGTTGGCAACATCTGTTATTCTTTCTTCAGAAGACAAGATCCATATATCCTGTTTCTGAATCTGAAAAGGTAGCGTTCTAAGTTTCTCTACAATACTTTTTCCCTATCAGCCATTTGATCATGTTTCTATGTGGGAAATAGGATGTACCCGCTGAGTTACGCTGAGCAGCAGGTGTGCAGACCTTCAAAAAACTCCCTTGCAAGTTTGTATTTCCTTCAGTCCACATGGCCTCGGCGGCATCCTGTGTCATGGTTTTGTACTCTTTCCTGTGGAAACTCTCATACCCACACAAGTTCAACTTCAATCTGGTTTAGCAATCTGAAAACACAGTGTCTGCCCAGCGCGTTTTGCAAGCGTTTTAAGGAAACCGTGGTAGCCATGCTTGACTGAACGGCTCTTTCTTTCACTTGTAAAGGAACAACTGCTCAGGCCTTCATTCAGCCATGAATGCTTGGCTTTTTCAAAATAGTTTCTAGGACACAAAGAAAGGAGATTTTTGTTTTTCATTAATCTCAAAAAAAAAAAAAAAAGCAAGAAAATAAAACAGCACTAGAAACAGTCTGTGGCCTTTCTGCACTGGGTGGAGATGGTTTTTACAAAGCAATTTTTTTAAAAAAGGAAAACAATGTAATTTGGTAGATTATCTTCCTAATGTGCTGAGTGCACTTCCAAATAAAAAGTAAAATATTTACACAGTCATCAGATAGGTGAATTTTCATGGAAACAGCATAATTCAACAGGGAATAACTAATTACAAAGCATTTTAGTCTCTCTTCCATTTCCCTTCCAAACTGGGCTCTTCTCCTGCCCCTGCATGAAATACAGGGCGGACCCCCTGGACTTTCCCATGTGTGTCAGTTTGTTTTATGTGATAAAAATTTCGGGTCTAATCTAGCTTAAAAGACTAGTGCAGTTCTTTCATGAGCCTGCTGTGCTCAGTTGCCACCCCTTCCTACATTGCTGCTTCAGGTCTGGAAGCCTGGCTTGGGGTGGTGAGTGGGGTGCAGAGGGCTAAACTTTTTCTTCTCATATGCTTAGCTGCTCAGGAGCTATAGCGTCAGACCCCTCCAGGGTCAGGTGAAGGGGAAAGGTGGCTGTTCTGACCGGCTGGGAAGTTGGAAGGAGGAGGGGTTGGTACAGGGGTTGGGTTGGTGCCAAGTGAGTTGTTCAGGCATCCATATTCAACAGGCTGTGGGAGGAGCTGTGGACATTCCTGAAGGTGGTCCTGATGCATGCATACTGGGTAAACATGCAGGTAACATGACCCATGTTCAATCTGAGGGGGAGATATAACATTTAAAAGTGTTATAATCAGGCCCTATATGTTAAAAGGTGAAAGTAGGTCGCCAAGACACTCATGTGTGCAGCCTCTATAGACCCGCCAGAACTACTGGGAGGGCAGTGGGCTTCTTGTTAGGACAAAGTTACTGAAATCAGTCTCTTGTCCAATCTACACTGTAGTTTGGGTTATGGAATGAGGGATGGGAGTGGGGGGGGGCGGTCAGTGGCCGGCAGTGGGCAGCAATTTGTTTTATATTGCTATTTGTTTATATTTATATTTGTTTTATATTACTTAAGGCCAGTGTTTTTTTGGCCACTGGAGAAAAACAAAAGTTTTTGCTACTTAGAACATAGTTTATTCTGTAGGTATAGAGGTGTGGGACATGATCCTTCTCTGGCATGGACTTGCATCCTGTTTGTAATTTAGTTATCTTATCTTAAGGCCTGTTTGACCTCCTGTCCCACCATGGCTGGGAACTTAGTTGTTCAGTTTTTTCTGGGGTGCCCTTGGTCAAGAGGGGGTTCCACTCAGTAGTTGGGGGCTAGGCAGGGCAGTCTCTTAAGTGGTGATGCAATTGTAATGTTTGGCTCTTTCTCTCTTAGTTTTCTTTTATACTCAATCCTCAAACCTGTATCTTCCAACCACTGCTAGGGTGTGGGCTCTGCCTGCTGTTCCCTTTCAGGCAGCAGATTTGACTCTGCTTTTGAGCTCTTTTTTGATTCATTAAGTTTCTTTCTTTAATGAATTAAGTCCTCCCAGAGACCCACCTCAAAATTCTGTCAAACTCTGTACAGTGTCCAGCAACGTATGCAGCTCAGACTGATTTCCAACATGTGAACTGTTGTCTTCCCTTCCTCAAGGCTGAGCCTCAAACCTGCTTTACACGTGACATCTAACATGACTGATAACAGCAGTTAAGAGCTGTCAGCCAATATACCATTTTGTAGACATGAATTAGGAAAAAACAGCAGTAAGGCTGGAGTCTTTCATCATTACAGGAGTGTGTGCATGTATGCATGTATGGGCGGGCATGTTTATTAAATAATACCTATAGTCATTGATACTGGGGTTATATTTATTACATACTACCTACGTTCAAGCCTAGTACATAAACTCTCTCTCTTATTCCTCACAGCAACCCAAGAAATTGGATTCATTTTTATAGATGAAGGTATTTAAAGTGTAAGAGTTTAAGTAACTTGACCAAGGTCACCTGCCTCGTAAATGGCAGAGCTAGAACTCAAGCTTAGTATTACTGTCAGGTGCACAGGCTTGGCTCACCATAATTACTACATCAGATCACTTTCTTATGGGACTGGAGGATTATTAGTTTAAGTAGTGGCTGGAGCTGGGCTATTAAAATGGTTTCTTACATCTGCAGCCAAGAGTTTGCCCAGATAACAGACTTCAACGGTAGCTTTCATCTCTGTGTTATTGATAGAAATCTTTCACTGAGTGAGGTGTGTCCTGGGCGTAGGTCTGCACAGAACAATCATGTTCTTATTAAATAATGTGAAACAATAACCAGAGTTAAGTCTCCAGATAGTCCATTCACTTCTCCATATGTCTTCTTGCATATTGTATAAACAATATTGTCAGCAATGTCCCAATTCCAATTTCTTCTGACAGTTAATGAAATTTATAGTTTGTTTAGTTACAATTTTGAGGATTCTAGCTATGTACTTTATTTTTTTATTTATTTATTTTTGAGACAGAGCCTCAAGCTATCCCCCTGGGTAGAGTGCTGTGGCATCTCAGCTCACAGCAACCTCCAGCTCCTGGGCTCAAGCAAGTCACCTGCCTCCGCCTCCCAAGTGGCTGGGACCACAGGCGCCCACCACAACGCCTGGCTATTTTTTGGTTGCAGCCATCATTGTTGTTTGGCGGGTCTGGGCTGGATTCGAACCCGCCAGCTTAGGTGTATGTGGCTGGCGCCTTAGCCACTTGAGCCACAGGTGCTGAACTTTGTACTTTAAATTCCAATTTCCAGAATGGAAATTCTTGCAGCATTTTTGAGCAATTAAGATAATTTTCTCAGCTTATGAGAAAAAAAAAAAGGGCAAATCATCCATAAGGAGTAATAGTGTCAGGGTGAACTCAAAGCCAATGATGTGCTTAATGGGCAAGATACCATGTTGAAGCCTTGAACAAAATTCAGGTTCTTGGCTGTTAGGCTGATAGTGACCTCAGCTGCAAGCTTCAGTGAAGACTCTGGGCCTGAAGACTGGACCTTGGAATGGTCATTATTTTAATGCATAATATCTAGAGGGATTTAAGAGCGAGACATAGATCCAAGAAAGCATTTGACTAATGACTTATACTGGTGGGACAGTTATGTCAGTGGAAACCCTTGTAGCTCTCCAATCACCCTGCATAAGCTGATCAAAAACTTAGTATTAGTTTTCATTCCCACAGCAGAGGGTAATGGATGGGACTTCACCTACTTTGCATATTGCAAAGGTACATGTCTAATATATATAGTAGAGTATAAATGTCTAAAGCCAACAAGTAAATAAGGGAGGTGAATGCTATATTAACCAGTTTGATGGAAACATTCCAAATTGTATGTAAAATCAGCATATCGTACCCCATAAATGCAGTAATGTACACAGTTATGATCTAATAAAAAAAAGAAAAAAATTAGTATTTCCAAACAATGGTTTCATATTAGGTCTATGTAAAAATAATTTTAAGAAAACAATAACTATTTGATCAAGAAAACCTGGAACATACTTCAATCAATACTCTTTTCTGGAGATTTTTGACATGTACTTCCCATGTCGAAGTCTTTGAGGAAGTTCTACATTGAAAGAAAAATAATTAATCTTGTTTAATTTATCATTTCCCAAATTTATTTGATTAGGAAACCATCTTTTTGTACAACACATATAGTCATACTTTCAAAAAGCTGATCCAGTATAGTTAGGGAATCCCATATTATATAGGTGACACCCACAGATTATTGAATGTTACTTGCAGCAAAGCTATTGAGAATTTTCTGGGGAGTCTGACTTAAAAAGAAGCAATCTTTAAAATGTGACCAGCACGCAGGGATTTTAGACATCTGCTTAAGGTCCAGAGACTTCAAGCTGGTGATAGGGTTGATGAACTCATTTGAAAATGACTCAGCCTCAAGGATATAGGCCTGGATACATCATCCACCTCTTCATGGAAATGAAACAAGGACATTTCTGAGAATGAAATTATTTACTTAAAATTGAATCCTGAATCCAATCTAGTTATAGTCAAAAAAGTAATTAATGTCAAGAAGTTCAGACCTGGTGTGGTGACTCACACGTGTCAACCTAGCACTCTGAGAGGCTGAAAAGAGAGGACTGCGTGAGCTCAGATTCATCTCTACTAAAAATAGGAAAAAAATTAGTCTGACACAGTGGCACATGCCTGCAGTCCAGCTACTCAGGAGGCAGAGGTAGGGCCATCACTTGAGCCCAGGAGTTTGAGATTGTGGTGGGTCATGATAACAGCACTGCACTCTAACTAGTGCAAGAGAGTGAGACTTTGTCTTTAAAAAAATTATAAAGTTCTATTTCATACAAAAATTTAGTCAATATAATCCCTAAAAGATATCACTGCAGTATCCTTAAGACATGTAATCTGACAAAACATAACTTTCAAAGAAACTCTTCAGGTAATTATTTGCCAAAAATGCATCTATATAAATGACTAGCTTGATATACTGGAATAATAGTAAGACTACCTAATATTCTTGAAGACTTATTTTATGTCAAGAACAGAGGCATGCACTTACATGGATTAATTATCCTAATCCTCCTAGCAACTCACATTTTATAGAAGGGAAGGAAATTTGACGCTGAGAGACTTTAAGTAGTATTTGAATCAGAAAGAAGCACTGTATTCAGTAGCCTAGTGTAGAATTTATACTGATGTCAGTTTTATAAGTTAAGGTACCTTTTTTGCATGTCATAGCAAAGGCCAATACAACAGTGTGTTAATCTGTTAGCGAGAGTTTATTGCTCTCAGTCACGTGAGTAGTCTAGGACTGGATCAAGCTCTTTCCATCTTTTATGGACTGTTTTCCTAAACATTCACATTTTGAAATCCTTATGACCAATGTGTACTAGGTAGGCTTTGGGTAGGTGATTAGGACAGAAGGGGGAGCTATCATGAATGAGATTAGTGCCTTATAATACTAACCCCCCAAAGTGCTCTAGCTCCCTTTCTGCCATCTGAGGATACAAAGAGGAGAGGGCCCTCACTGGAACCCAAACATCCTGAAATCCTCATCTTAGACTGTTAGCCCCACAAACGCTGTCAGGCATAACACCTGTTGTTAAAGCCGCCCAGTGCAGGTAATTTGTTAGAGCAACCTGATAGATTCTCCACCCAGCATACATCCTGGGGACACATGTGGCTGCTCCAGCTCTCTCCATCACATCCGCATTCTAGCTGGTGGGCAGGAAAGGTATACAGCACAGTTTATATGTTATAGGCCAGACCTAGAAGTTGCCCATTACTTTAACTCATCTTCCATAAGCTGCTCAAATGGTAAGTGTAGCTTCAAAGGAGGTAGAAAAATGAAATCTTAACTCTGGGCATCGACGTGCTCTGTTAAATTACATGGTTCTATTATTAACAGAATAAGAGGAGCATATCTATTTTGGGACAATAAGCAGTTTTGTCACAGAATCATCAGCTATAGGCTAGTTAATTACAGAGATCCCTACCAAATTTTTTTTTATTTAGCTTTAAAGTAGTTTATACTAGGAAATCCTTGCTGCCAGAAATTGAATAGTAAGTCAAAAAAGATGTATTTCTTTATAAGATTGGGAGAGGGTTTGATTTTTCTGCTATTTTGATGGAAGGTGCATCCAACTTCTTCAAAATTATTATAAAGTGACTGGAAATTACTGCCCATTTCATCTAGAGATCACAAATATCTACTATATCACTATGATACTGCTAAGACATAGATTATGTTAAAGCATAAGGATCTATAATATAAGTTAAGTGTTATTTATTCAATAAAAAATTGCATTGTAGGCAATAAAGAATATTTATCCTGACTAATTATACCAATACACATGTGGAAACCATTGCACTATCTATGAAATTAACTTGGATTTCCCATGAAGGAAAAATCTCCCTAACAGCAATACATTCTAAAATCCATGAGGACAGAATATAGTAAAATGATTCTCTATGCATTTCAATTAAGCCATTTTACTTTTCTATTTCTGTTTGTTAGTTTGTAGAGACTGTTTCTGTCACCCAGACCAGAGGCATGATCATCAAACCTCACCGTAGCCTTGAACCCCTGGACTCAAGTAATCCTCCAGCCTCAGTGCCCTGAGCCACTGGGATTACAGGTGCAAGTCCCTGTGCCCAAGGAGTCATTTTCTTTTGAAAACACACGAAAAATCTATGGCACTGCACAGAACTTACACACATTATTACAAGCAAATTACTCAGAGTTTGAAGACTATTTTTTCACATTTTGCTTCTTTTGACTAATAAACATTAACTTGTAGGAAATATACCACTTCAAGAAATGTCAACTGAAAAGAATCCTGTTCCTGTATGACCCCCACCTATACTGAGTTCTGATACCATTTCTGTATTTTCCTTCCTGTTTCTTGTATTAGACGGGGTCCTGCTCTGTCACTCAGGCTGGAGGGCAGTGTGCTGTGGCATCATCGTAGCTCACTGCAACCTCAAACTCCCGGCTCAGGGGATCCTCCTGCCTCAGCTTCTTGAGTAGCTGAGACTACAGGCATGGGCCACTGTGCCCAATTATTCTTTTCTATTTTTTGTAGAAATGGGTCTTACTATGTTGCTCAGGCTGGTCTTGAACTTCTGGTCTCAAGCAATCCTCATGCTTTGGTCTCCCAAATGGTTAGACTTATAGGTGTGAACCACTGCTCCTGGCCTCCTTTTCTTTTATTTTTTACCTTTTGAAATATTTTTCCAGGTATTCATTTTCATTGAGAAAAGCATTGCAAATATCTAAACCTCATTTTTTTTGTACTTTATAGCTTTCAAATCCCTTTATATATAATTTTCACTTCTTATACTAATTATTATTTAAAAGCCAGGCATAGTGGCTCATGCCTGTAATCCTAGCACTTTAGGAGGCTGAGGTGCGTGGATCACCTGAGCTCAGGCATTCCAGACCAGCCTAAGCAGTATCAAGACTCCATCTATTAAAAAAAAAAATAGCTGAGTGATGTGGTAGGTGCCTGTTGTCCCAGCTACCTGGGAGGCTGAGGCAAGAGGATCTCCTGAGCCCAAAAGTTTGGGGTTGCTGTGAGACTGTCTCAAAAAAAAAAAAAAAAAAAGAACCACAACAAAGAAACATTATTTACTTCTTCCTAATGCATATTAAGGCAAAATACACTATCTTATTAGGATTAATAACCACATTAAGTTTGTGCTGATGTCTCAATTTTCTCTTGTTTTACTAACAACTAAAAAACTTTCAGAGATTAATGTCTGCTGCATCATTTCCAATTTTTAAGTGTCTTGCAAGTTCTTATTTTCGGTAAATCTATAGGTAAGGGGACCACATAAGTGAGGGGATTCTGGGAAACCTAGTTCTTACTTTAATCAAGATGATGTAATAATCCATCATAGCCTGTCTTGTCTGTGCAAGACACATACTAAGATCTGTAAAATGGAAATCATAAGATGGTATTACAGAGGAAGAAACAATGTGTCTGCCACATGGTGAACATTCAAACACAACTTTTATTGCTACATGTGAAACAGACAAAAATGGAAAGCAGCATGATTAACTCTGCTCAAGGTAAATTAAGGGCATAATATAACAAATTAAGCCATAGCATTGCTGTGGCTGTCATGAAAATGTAACTCTTAGATCCTAATTACTAAGGGTGTAACTAACCAATGGCCCTGTGGATAAGCAACAGAACTCATCACCTCATCTGTGTTAGAACCGCACCTTCTCCTCAGCCCCTGATGTCTAAGTCTGACAGTGACAGTGAGGCAAGTATGTTTCGGAGGGACTTGGGAGGCCTCTGACAGGGGACTGACTGTCCTCTGACAGTCCTCTGACAGCAGGGACTCTGGCTGAAGACCTACCAGATGGCCACCTATGATGCTTCACCCAAACTAACTTACTTACTTACTCACTTCTCTCCCTCCCTCCTTCATTCCTTCTCTCCTTCCTTACCTCCCTCCCTCCCTCCTTCCTTCTTTTTTCCCTTCTTTCCTTCTTTGTTTCCCTTCCTTCCTTCTCTTTTTTCTTCTCCCAAGTTTTGACCAAGCCTTTCCCAGCTTCCTCCCGCCTTTCCCCCTGGCAGCCCCCCTAATGAATTTCTTCTATGTTTAATCTTGGAGGACAGGGACAAACACAGCTTCAAGAAAAAATATTAGTAAACTAACAAAATAAGTTTTCACACCAAAAAGTGAAAAAAAGGGAGATTAGTAGATGATTAATTTTTCTTAAGTAATTGACCTTTATAATTTGATTAGGCCACCAATAAAGAAAACTACATGGACATGAACTCTAGACTAGTCTTATAGAGAGTTTCAAGATTAGAGTTTATTTTTTATATAGAGTTTACACTTTGAGTTCACATGCTCTGCCCTCTCTCAGAATCCAAGCTACATTGGGAAGTTTCTGTTCTTGAAAGGAGAAAATTCTCTTGTCGTGAGACCAAAGTGATGACCCATGGATGCCCTCATATTCAATGTCTTTCCGTCCCTCTGCCCAATTCCCCTGGAGTAAAGTGAACACTGGGAGAGTATTCCAGAAGAGTTATCAATGCTTTCTAAGTCCCAGAAAATCCACGCATGTGAAAATACATGTCATTTCTCTGATTACAATACACGTTGAATGGACTGGCATTTATTATAACCCAAAGCCCAGTTGATCTAATATTTGAATGACACTATAAAGGATAAGTTAATCTTTATTTCTTCAACCGCTTTATCTCTTCTGCTTCAATTGAAGCTTTATCAGTAACAAGTTAGATCAACACTCTATTGCCTTAAAGAAAATTCTTTCCCAGGATTACAATTTAATATTGAAATGTTTTCACTGGATTCAATGTAAGAACCACCAAGAAATTTTGATTTGTTTTTCCAAAGTGTCTTTTGGAGACCTTATGCATTATATTAGTGTCCTTTGCACAAAGATCTCAATCCTAAAACCATTTAGAATTCAATAGCAGAAATGTTTTATACCTCATTTCATCTAAAAATGGGACTGACTTTATCCTGCCATTATCCTGATGGCCAGAAAGCTCAGCGTGAAGTTCAATGCGTAAGAATGATTTTGCTTTTTGTGTCATTTTTTTTCTCTTTTCCTTATATGATTTCTGATCTCATTTTAATTGTAATGATTCCATTGTTTGTGAGTTAAAGGACCCTTACATATTTGGATTTTTTTTTTGGGGGGGAGGAATAATTAGGCTGTATAACTTTAAATAAATTATACATGTAAATATATATCAATGTATACTCTGCCCAAACTATGAATACAAATCATTGACAAAGTTTCAGAAAAAAATAATACTTAAGGAAGCTGTAAGTAATTTAACAGTTTCAATTCAAGCAAGTTTGTGAGTTTATATCTCACAGCTTCTTATGTAAAAGAATGAATCTTTCCCTCTAACTGAGTCAATTACTGGAATCAGAACATGAAACGGATCGTCGGTAACACATCGGTGGTAACACATCACGCAAAGCAGCCAGCGCCTTCCTCAGAATCTTCATTTATGAAATAAATGGATTGGACTATGGAGACCTTACAGGGCTATTTCCAGCTCTGAAATTGTATGATTACATCTAAATTTAATTATGATTGATTTTGACATTTAAAAATCTGATTATCAAGGGAGAACAGGTTCAGGAGTGACAATTGGAGGTGGCCATCCAAGTAGAAGTTGCCCAACTCCCATCTGTTTAAAAAAACACTCTCTGGAAATGGAATGTAATGAAGAATTTCCTTTCAGATTAGATGTGAATGTTATCCCATAATGAAGCTTTTGAAGTTTTAAGAACTCAAAATTCCATTCAGTGGTCTGACATCATGAAAATGAAGCCTTAACCAGTCCAAAAATATAATTCATTATGGGGAAAAAGAGAAACTCAAAATATCTACCTCTCTGTAGTCATCATAGCACTTTTGTGCCCTTAAGAGCACACTTTTTGGTCTATATTGTACAAAAAAGATATTAAGCTTGACGACAATGGAGAACTATTTAGTAACCTAACAGTAACTATTTAGAAATCTAGCAGTTTGCTTTGTTTCAAGCGCAACTGTGAGCAATTACTTTATTCTAGCAGTAAAGATAAAACAATAATGCCTGAAAGAATTTGATATTAACTTTTCTATGAAATATCAGATAATCTTTACATGCTGTTCATTTATCTGTAGCACTAAGATAAACTCTAAACAAAAATATATGATAGGGGCAGGTTACATAGCATTAAAATGTGTTTATTTTACATAGTTTATCTATACATAGTTAACTGGGTAGCTGTTCCCTAGTAAGCTAAACTATACAAATAGGATATAAGATGTATACTTTAATATCAACTGTCCAAGAAATGGGACTTTTTTCCTCAGCACCAAAGAGTAAGCACATACACAGTAAAGCCACATCACAAATGCTTAGTAAATATTTGTCAGATGAATGAACATTTTTAATGTTATCTGGGTACTTATATCCCCAATACCTAAAAAAATAGGCATAAAAAAGTAAAAACACAGAGCATGTGAGTAGTAAACATTTGTTAAATAAAGGAACATGTTTTATGTTATCTTATGTAATTTAGCATTTAAAATTGAAGTTACTAGCATTCACCAAAATAGATAAATTTAATTTTGCAATACATGGAATATGCATTAGAGCATGCATGGTAACGAATGTATACTTAGTGCCATTATCTCAATTATATTTCTGCTTTATCATGTAGCCGTTTGAGGTGGTTGCTATTGTCATTTTCCAAAGTATTCACATAGAGCTCTGTTGTGATGAATCCCTAGGTCTGAGCTTATGGAGTGCTGTAAACTTAACTTGTCTTGGCATTGAAGCACTCCAAAGGGTATTTCTTTATAGCCAAGGCATAACAACGCTTTTCGGAAGTCTAGTAAGAGATCTAAACTTTGAATCTCAAGATTTGGCTGAAAGTAGGGGGAAGTAGTTATCAGATAATATGTATTTCCATTGATTTTCCATGTTTGTATTCCAAAAAATCATTTGAGAGTAAACAGGGAAAAAGTCACATTAGCCATTAACATAGAGCAGGAATAGAAACCCCAGGACCCCTACAGAGGGGGCAGCTTTGAGTGAAACTGTTTCTTTTGTACTTTACACGATGTAAGTCATAAAAAAAAAAAAAAAATGCTTACATGGTCATTCAAACTCACACCCACAGTCGTCTCTGAGTCAAATAAATTAAGTCCACAAGCTTGAGAAATTACAAGAGTGAGCAGAACAATGTCATCATTAATAATAAATTGGTTTACTGCATGTATATATAATCAAGGCTTATTTTGCCTCTTCTTACTTCCCCTACCCTCCCCCTCCCTTTCCTTCTCTTCCCTTCCCTTCTCTTTTCCCTCCCTTCATTCCTTCCTACCATCTTATTTATTTATTTATTTACTCATTCATTCATTCATTCATTTTTAAGTTCCATATGCACCTGATTCAAAGTTCTTATTTCCATGGAAATAGGACATACTTGGTCCAACCAGATGATGAAGGGAAGCAGCAGCCCCCCTGCTGTGGCAGCGTCCCTGGAGATGGCTTCATGGAGGGGGGAGTTCTCCTGATTTCTGTGGTTCTGTTGTTCTTTCCCCATGTGGGACTTGAAACAGGTTTGAGGTTGGATTTGATGACCTCTACTCCTCCACTTGCCTGTCTGTACTATTTGCTATTTTTCTTTCCTTTGCTTTTCTTATCAAATCTATCTTACACATTCTTTTAAAACCCTATTTAACACATGGCTATTTTGCTTTTTTGAATGCAAATTTTTAGTTTACTTTGATCTTTACCAAATGCAATTTTGGTCCCTTTAAATACATTTCAAGATACACAGGAACAAGAACCAATTATTGTAAGCCATATATAAGATAAGAACAATTCTTAGCACACCATAACCCCACAATATACATTGACTGGTGGAGAAAAACGTGTGGCTTCAAGGCTCCTGTTCTTAGTAATCTGGAGTTACACAGGCCTGTTGTCCTCATTTGCAGCCAGCAGTGATCTGCAAATGAACTCATCTTCCCTGGAGTGCATTATCACTGATGAGCTGGTCTTGCTATTTGTTGGAGTCATGGCTCACAGGTGGTGCTGATTCATGTCCTCAAATGGGTTGTGATAGTTATTATTGTTCAAATCTCCCAGCTACACTGTAGGTGTACAGCATCACGATCACAACACAGCAGTTAACAACATATGGAGGCTGAAGCCAAACACCGCCACACAGTGTTGTGTGGAATTCATTTGCCTGATTTTATTTTGCTACTTTGTTTGTGTATCATACAAAAGGGCATTGCCATAGCTGCTAGATTACATAATGGCTCAAAATATCTGCTCTCTTTGGACAAGGACAGTAATTCCAACTCCCATTGAAAATCCTCAAAACACTGCTATGTCCTGATTAATAGTCCTCCCATGGATTACCTCTTTTTCTCAAAAAGCATACTGAAAATATTTTCTTGTTATCGCCTTCTTTTTTTTTTTTCAATTCCTGGCATGTTCCCTGCTATCTTTGAATTGCTCTATTTTCTGAGTTCATAGGAATGTCAAGATTGTTCTCCAGGTATTAGGTTCAGATCGCTTTGCTGAAATAAGAGCAAGTGAAGTACAATAAAATATGTGTGGGTCTGATTTGCTTTTAAGTCTAGAATTTCTTTTTCTTTTTTTTTCTTTTTTTTGCAGTTTTTGGCTGGGGCTGGGTTTGAAGCCTCCACCTCCAGCATATGGGGCCGGCGCCTACCCCTTTGAGCCACAGGCTCCGCCAAGTCTAGAATTTCTTAATGAGAATATTTTGAACATATCAAAAATGTGCCTCTTAAAATTTTGCATGTTATACCACAAGGTAATATTTGTGGGCTTCTAATGCCTCCAATTATGGAATTATTAATTATCCATTCTTTAGAAATTGCTCCTCTTCACTGTTCTGTCACTAAAATTTTGAAGATTTAACAAATGAAATTGCGGTTTTTTGAACTCACAAAACAGAGGCATAAATTCTTCCATTGATGGAGACATTTGAAATAAGAGAAGTCCCACATACTGGACATTCTGGCTACTATTTCCTGGTAACAACAGTCCCTCTTAGGACTTACATGAGGCACTGAGGAATTAATGTCACCAACACACAAGGAAGTCACTTCCCAGACAGAGGCTCTGCTTTATGGTGCCATCCTGACAAGCAAATGAATTTGTATCGTGCCATTACTAAAGTACAACTGAATCATTAATTCCTAAGCATCTAGTTTATTTTAGGCTTCCAAAAAGTTCAAAGCAATTTAAGATCAAGAAGAGATTATAACTGCATTTGTGGCTCAGGGGGTTAAGAGAAGGGTTGTGGGGACAACAAATTAGACTCTACTATTTAAAATAGAATTTCCTTACTCTTGCACCCATCTGGACACAATGACAGTATTCACTATCAGAGTTTTGTATTTAAAAAGACTAATATTCTTAAGAAATAACAATATAAAAATTAATGAAAAGTGTTTTCCATTTCAAGTGGAGAGCTGATTTTGAGACCTGATTTTCAAATGGCTCTCAGAACTGTCGTAGGTAGCAGCTAAGAATTAAAAACGACCCTCATCCTGTGTTGTTAGATAATACCACAGAGACTATTTCTAACCTCTCAGCTTTAACTCTTGTCTACTGGATAGACCTATTTAAATTGCCTAACCTGTTTAATGAGCTCCAAAAATAAATGTATATTATAGAGAAAGCTAAAGCACACCCACCATTTACAGAGAAATGACACAGAAAGGGCACTTCGTTAGTATGTGACCTAAATAACCCAAATCAGATTTAATTCAATGTGGGAATCTGGGATTACATCGGAGCTATTATCTGGGTCTACCCATAACTAACTGCAACAGCATTTTTAAATGGTAACACAATCTTAGATCTTTCGCGTCCTAGCAAAAATTGAGTCCTTCACAAGAAGAGAAATTAATTCATTCTTGTTCTCTTTTTATCACAAGAAGTTAAAGAAAACATTTTTAAATCAAATGCGGTTTCCTTGGAATTTTGTAGCTAATTTTGAATTATGAAATGAGCCAGTAAGTAATCATGTATTTCCTCCAGTGCTGAAAACAACAGAAAAAAAAAATCCTCTTGTGCACACCTAATAGGCTGCCAGGTGCTTATAAAGGTGTCCATTAGAAGCTTCAATTTTGTAATTACAGATGCATTCTTTAAAAAATTCAAATAATGCTGGTGAGAAAACTTACAAACCTGCCATGACTCTAGTGCAAACAGGTTTGTCCTGGTGATTTTTGGCACCAGGCAAACAGGGCTGGAAAGGAGATGCCAGGGATAATTTCATAATAAAAGCGCCTGCCTACAGTCAGCTCCACTGTTCCTCCCACCCACTGCTGCTCATTGAGGTTCTATAAGGGCCCTGAACCTGGTGACAAGAAGGGTAAGAAAGAGAAAGTGAGGCAAATAAAAAGATTGACAGCGTTTGCTTTTCTGATATTGGACATGGGTAATGTCTGTAGTGGATATAAATATTGTAAGTTAGGAGTTAGGAACATACAATCAAGTGTGTCAAGATCAAAACAGTCTACATGGGAGAAAGTTATAGATTTAAAGAACTTAAGACTTTACATTTATGGACTTTATTTCTGAAAAACAAAGACACATAAAGTTTTGGTGTGTACAAGGTCATCCCTCTAGTAATAACAGGCATTACAGGGTTCTGAGGTGGTCTTCATTAAATTTAGTTACAGAGTTCAAATATTTCTTTTCCTTCCTTTTTTCTTTTCTTCTTTTTGGGACAGAGTGTCGCTTTGTCACCCTTGGTAGAGTGTCGTGGTAGACGGTCATAGCTCACAGCAACCTCAAACTCTTGGGATCAAGTAATTGTCTTGTCTCAGCTTCCCAAGTAGCTGGCACTACATATTCCCGCCACAACATTTGGCTATTTTTTTTTTCCAGAGATGGGGTCTCACTCTTGCTCAGGCTGGCCTCAAACTTGTGAGCTCAGGCAATCCACCCTTCTCAACCTCCCAGGTTGAGAGGGAGGAATTACAGGTGTAAGCCACCGCGCCTGACCAAGTTCAAATATTTCTAAAAAACAACAAATTGTGTATTCTTTGTCATCCTTTCCTCACTTCAAAATAGTATTTCCATGATGTTGAGAGTGTATTTCACACCAAAAAATCTGATCCTTGCAAATTTTTGCAAGATGTTTGCAATATGAGAATGAGGGTTAAGATTACTGCTGATTGGCTCGGCGCCTGTGGCTCAAGTGGCTAGGGCGCCAGCTACATACACCTAAGGTGGTGGATTTATATCCAGCCTGGGCCCGCCAAACAACAATGATGGCTGCAACCAAAAAAAAAAAAAAAGAAAGAAAAGCCAGGCGTTGTGGTGGGCGCCTGTGGTCCCAGCCACTTGGGAGGCTGAGGCAGGAGACTCACTTGAGCCCAGGAGTCGGAAGTTGCTGTGAGCTGTGATGCAACAACACTCTACCCAGGGGGACAGCTTGAGGCTCTGTCTCAAAAAAAAAAGATTACTGCTGACAATTCAACTTCCAAAAGGATAGTGTATGCTATTTCACTCAATGAGCTCTCTAAGAGATGTCCCAGAGTGTATGTAGAAGGGACTTTTTGTGGAGGTGAGATCTAGAAGAGCACAGTTGTATTCCAGTGGTAGATTTTGTTATGATTTCCCAGAGGTAAAAGAGAGGCTCTGGAAGTGAATTTAGAGGAATGTGTTGGTGCCAAAACGTTAATAGACCTTTTCATTTTCTGCTTTTCAAAAATACTGGTAACTTCGCTCATGTATTTCCCCTTTCTCTTTGCCAGAACTGGTCCTCAAATTTCTCATCACAGTCTGGCGGACATGGGGCAGGGAAGATGGCATAGAAATGGCTTCGGAATACAGGATTCCACAAAGCACTCTGGGGCAATGCGTCTGGCACACCCTCATCTGAAAACCTGGCAGAACATTTTGGCACAAAAGAAACCTGTGTAGTGTTTAGTTCACATGAGAGGTTATTTCACTGGTTTCATGTCATAGGCCCATGACTGTATAAAGAGTAATAATCTTTACAAAGACAACAATGACTCAACAGAGAAGTGTTTGGAAGCTCTGATCCAAAGCACTGATGTTAATTTCAGGGACCATTAATGGTGTTAAAAAGGAACTTTTGCTAACCAAATAATTACATGCTCATAGTTACCATAAAGTTTCAGTACAGTTCCTGAGACCAAAACAAACCATTTTCTTAACAGAGTGAATGCCGAACTTGCCAGTAAGAACTTTTTTTTTTTGTCCTTTTCTTATATCAATTTAGTCAAGTGATAGAAAACTCTCAGCAGCAGGACAACAAAATAGGTTTGTAAACATGATTTCATCCCCCTCCACCCCGTCCCTTCTTCTAAGCAGCTTCCTATGGCAAGAAATAAGATTCTAGTTGGCAAATCCAGTGATCAGCTCTGTTGAAAAAGAGTCCTGGGATGTAGCTGGGAAGGCAGAGACTCGTCCCTTTAACCCACCCCATCCAGCAGGGCTGGCTGGGGTCTGTTACTTTCTCATGATTCAGCCACTGAGTTTGGTTCACTAGCAGGTCCTTCCCCAGGAGATTATCTGGCAGCCAAGCAGGCCCTCAGTAGGGCCCAGGCCACAGGCAGCAGACACAGGCAGGCGGGAGGGAGGCATAGTGTCCAGGGAGCACCGCACCACTGGGGCCGCTGGGGCGGCAGGGCCAGGCGAGGGCTGAGGCACAGGCGCTATTAAAAGCTGAGCTGCAGCCCCAGGCTGAGGTCACCCTGACAGTCCACACCAGCAGCCTCAGGATTTCCTCTGCAGAAGCTGGACCATGTGGAAAAGAGAAGGATGGCTTTCCTGGGCAGCCTGAGGTTTCAGTCCTTGAAGCGGTTGCAGGAACCCCCAGGCTGTTCCTTCTCTGGGGCCAGGAGCTCCCCATTCATCTCCTGCAGTAGATGGTACATGTAGTCCCCGTCCAGGCATCGCTGCTTCTCTGCTCGGGAACCCAGGAGCAAGGCCACATTGTGCTGACCAGCAGGAGTAACACCAGGGCCAGGGTGAGGGCCAACCAGGCGGTCCCAGTGAAAAAGGAGAGCTCTCCTGCACTCATGGTGGTTTCAGATGGCTGGAGACACTGCTTCACTGTAAGACACCAGAGGAGGGTGAAGGGGCGGAGGAGGAGGGTCTGCCCTCTCCTGTCCCTGTCCCCGGAGGTGCTGGCCAGGCCTGTACCTGGGGAGGGGCTGCAGTTGCCAGTCTAGAGGTCACAGGGACACTGGTGATCACACTCACAAGGCTTCTGGCAGCTTGGCCCATGCCAGCCAAGGGGACACTCTTCATGGCAGTTGGTGCCCATCCATCCAGCTTCGAGGTGGCAGCCGGTCTCTGTACACAGCCCGTGTCCACTGCAGTTGGAGGGGCCACAGTCCAGCTTACCACAGCCAGCTCCCTGCCAAAAGCCCCCTGTACATTTGCAGTGCCCCGCTACGCAGGTCCCGTGGCCATGGCAATCAGGTGGCTGACAGTGGGGCTCGTGCACACACACCACAGCGGACACATTAAGTGGACAGCGCCACATGTTGTCCTGACAACGATCGGACGGGTGAGACTGGCCAAATTCCCATTGAGCACAAAGGTGGCAGAGTCGCCTCCATCCAGGTTGATGGCATTGACCACGTCCTGTTTCAGCAGGAACTCAGCCATCTCCCATAGGTTAATGCTACGCTGCTCTGTCTGGCCATCTTCATGGAAAAGTACCAGCTGCCCCTTCTGGTCATGACCCACGGCTGTCCTGGCTGATATCACATTCACAGACTTGCTAAAGGAACCTGTCTCCAGTGTCTCGTCACACTCTGTGGCCTGGCTCTCATTGATGTAGATACTTCCACTGCGAATCAGCCATATGACTCCGCTCACCAGTTGCGCAAATGGATTCTCACTGTCCAGCACCTCCTCCTCAGACAAGTACCCGTGGCTTGTCGCTCACCATGTTCCCCAGGCACTCGCAGGTGCTCATGTGGAAGAGGCCACAGCGGTTCGGCGTTTTGCCGCACAGCCGCCAGTCCCACCAGGCCCAGCACCGAGAAGGTGCTCGGGGCGCAGCGACTCGCTTCAAGTGGCCCGTCACCGCGCAGTCCCCACAGTGCGAGACGCCCGAGCGCACTGTCACGCCTCCGGCGGATCGCAGGGCCCAGGGCCCACTCTCGGTCCACCGGCCAGTGCGCAGCTGCCTGCAGTCCCGGGGAGCGCGCATGCGCAGGTACATGCAGCCAGTGGTCTGTGGAGGCCCCTCGGGTGGCCATGCGTTCGGAGGTGAGTGATGAAGGGTAACTCTGGGAGCTGCACTTACCACTGAGGCGGCTGAAGGCCGTCCCAGGAAGCCGCGCAGTGAAGTAGGAAGAGAGGCCACGACCGTGGAGGCCTCCATGCTGGCCACAGCCTTGCCAGTAAGAACTTTGAATTCTAAACTTCTATATGTGGGGAAGCATCTCAAAATCAGTAACTACCTTAGTAAAATTGATACCGAATTTTTGACTTTAGATTTCCAGGCTCTTGGTCTTGATGATTCGATGAATGAGTCCACAGACCATAGACTGAACAGTGAGGTTTTATTTACAGCTCAAAGACCCAAACCTCCTTAGAGGGCAGGATGCAAGTGTTACAACTCTTATGAAAACAACTCTTAGAAAGAGCCAAGCCTCTTTGTAAAGCAGGATGGGAGCAGGATGGGAGTGCTACAGCTCTTACAAAGGACCAAACCTCTTTGCAGGGCAGGATGCAAGTGTTACAACTCTTATAAAAACAACTCTTAGAAAGAGCCAAGCCTCTTTGTAGAGCAGGATCAGCAGTAGAAGTGTCACAGCTCTTGCTCCTTCTTCCTCAGAAGTCTGCAACAGCCTGCTGAAGTCTTCTTCTTCTGCTCTATCTTCCTGGATGGTCTGTGATGGTCTGGTGAAGTCTTGCTCTTCTGTGCTCTTGCTCTCTCATCTGCCCCTAGGCTCTCTGCTCAGGGGTTTATATAGGGGCAGTTGTCCAATGAACTGAGAGCTTAGCTGATTGGTCTATAAATAGACGAGTCAGGAGCAGGATTGAAAATGGATCAATCAGGATGCACTGGAGGAATCGCCAGTGTTTTCCCCTGATCAGCCCCGTCTTTTTGGTTATTGGAGCTTCGGGTGGGAGAGGAAAGCTCCCCCTTTGGCTCCAGCCTGCTGGTTTCTGTGCCAGCTGCTGCCAAGGCAGAGCCGACAGGTCCTCTAGCGCAGCTCTATTGGAGCCTCTGGGGGAAGAAATCTCCCCTGCTTGTTCCAGCCTGCCGGTTTCTTTGCCAGCTGCTGTCACCAAGACAAGGTGGCAGATCCCCTCCCCAGGCCCTGCGTGCCTGAGCTGGCTGGGGCACCACTTTTCCGGTATCAAAATGATAAAGATTCTGGGATTTACTTAAACATAAATGAATGAAAACATCTCAGCAAATATGCCTACTATAACTTTTGAAATCTGGTGACTTATTTTGAATCAGTTCCTTTATTTCTGTTTCTCATCAACACATAAAAATGAGGAAAATGAAATTTTCAAACTTGTAATCAAACTGCTCTATTATGATTTTTCTTGCCATATATGGTTTTTTAAAAATGTGTTTTTCAGTTTAAAATTGTCTGATAATCATTAATAGGAATTTAATTGCCTTTGTGGACCTTATTTGAAGCCCAGTTTTTAAAACCTTTGCCAAAAAAAAAAAAAAAAACACAAGGCTTTTAAAAGACTATTGGAAATTTGACCCTGACCAAATATTTGATGATATTAAGGAATTTTATTATTTTTTCATTCTTAAGGATGAAAATGGTATGGTGATTATCTTTTTAAAAATATGTGGACCATTTATTACATTTTATCATTGTTTTAATCATCAAACATTTGTTGACTTTCTGCTGTATCTAGAGCTATGTAATCCTGGTATTGATGTAGGGCCAGTGCCAGGTGGTAGCTATTCACCTCTGTTTCAAGTTCAAGCCCAGCCCATTTGATTGCTTTGAATTTGAGTCCATTCTTGAGCACCTGCCATTGAATTCCAAGCATTTTCAAATTACTCTTTACAAAGCCAATAAAGTCTGTGTTAGCTGTTCTGAAATCATACGCTTGATGCAATATGTTATGATAACTTTAATACCATCACCAAAGGATTTGTAGTGAATGCAATATTTGATCTATTTCATTTTTAATATGTGAACTTTGTTTATATCAAAATAATATGTATATACATAGGTTTTTAAAAAAATCGTAGACAGTGACTTTGAAGAAGAGCAGTGGATCCTTGCTCTTTGCCTACTTTCCACCCCAAATACCCACACATCTGTTAGTGACCTCCAAATACCCATCGACCCATGAATGGATTAACAAAGTGTGGTATATGTATACCATTGAATACTATGCAGCCATAAAAAAGATAGAGACTTCACATCTTTTATGTTTACCTGGATGGAACTGGAACATATTCTTCTTAGTAAAGTATGTCAAGAATGGGAAAAAAAAGTATCCAATGTACGCAATACTACTATGAAATCAATATAAAATCACATACACATTCATATAACTGTAGTCCAAAAAGGAGGGAAAAGGGGAGAGCAGGGAGGGGAGGGGAAAGGCTGGGAGGAGGGAGAGTATTTGGTGGGACCTCACCTAATGTGCATAATGCAATGGTACATTCTAAAACTGTTAGAATAGAACAGAGTATGAATGTCTTACCAAAAAAAAAAAAAAAGTTCAGTTGGTTTCTAAGCCCAAAAGTTACAGTGTATGTTTAAACACTAGGAAGCATGAACCTCCTGGTAAAAGAGTCCACTGTGGTAATGTACAGTTTTTCTCAAATAGGGGAGATGCCTTCTGGCTAAGTGGACCCTGAAAGTGTGTGAGAGCGTTTTTAGTTGTCACAGTGCTAGGAGGGCAGGTGTCACTGGTCTTAGAGCCCAGGATTTGAAACGTTTGTAATGCTCGCCATGGTCCTGCCCAAGAAAGAATTATCCCATTCCAAATTCCAGCAGTGCCCCTGAGAAATGCTCGCGGAAGGAATACAGGGCTAAATCACAGGCCCAGGTCCAGTCCTGTGCTGGCTCTTACTGGCCTCATTCTTCTTATTTATAAAATGGGTGGAAACACAAATCTGTTGTGAGGACTGGGTCTGTAGCATTTTATCAGATTGTTTTTATAATATTTGACTATTCAGCCTGGATAGTGTGGGTGGGCCTGATCCTACACTAGCTCTGGAGCTGGGGTGGGGAGGAAAGTGGCCTGGGGTTACCAACAGCTAACTCCATTTGCTGGCTCATAAAAGGGTATACAATTATTCAGTCCAAACCCAGTCAGGCCCTGGATTTTCTTTAAAACCTGTGGGAGAAGAGAAACTCTATATTCAGGTCAAATTGCGGCTTAGAAACTATGAATGAGCCTGAAGCTGTGAGTGTCCACAATGACACAGACTGCCAGTGTAAGGCAAAGCCAAGACATTAAAGACACAATGGACAGGACAGCACCTGTGGCTCAAGGAGTAGGGCGCTGGCTCTATATACCAGAGGTGGTGGGTTCAAACCCAGCCCTGGCCAAAAAAAAACTGCAAAAAAAAAGATGTAACGGATGTACATTATTGGAACCCCTAGACACAGTTAAACCTGGGCTTTAGAGCTACCCCTGGGCATGTTAGTTATGTAAGAAATAAATTTCCTTTGTTAGTAAAATAAATAAATAAAAGAAAGAAAAATTACTTATGGCTGGCCTATACAGTGTACTATGAATTTGTATCCTTTCCTTTAAAATTTGGTTTTATTCTGCTTTTTTTTTTTGAGACAGAGTCTCACTATGTCATCCTTGGTACAGGGCCGTGGCATCACAGTTCACAGCAATCTCAAACTCTTGGGCTTAAGTGATTCTCTTGCCTTAGCCTCCTGAATACCTGGGACTACAGGTGCCTGCCACAACGCCTGACTGTTTTTTTGTTGTACTTGTCATTGTTGCTTAGCTGGCCCAGACTGGGTTTGAACCTACCAGCCCTAGTGTATGTGGCCGGCGCGCTACCCACTGAGCTATGGATGCCAAGCTGTTTTATCCTGCTTTCCATAATTGCCTTTTATTTCCATTGTTTGGTTATCAATAATTACTTCCACAATTCTCTAATAGAATCACGTTACCTCCCTTAAAATGGTTAAAACATCAGACAATCGGCTTGGCGCCTGTGGCTCAATCGGCTAAGGCGCCAGCCGCGTACACCTAAGGTGGCGGGTTCGAATCCCCAGCCCGGGCCTGCCAAACAACAATGATAGCTGCAACCAAAAAATGGCCAGGCGTTGTGGCGGGTGCCTGTGGTCCCAGCTACTTGGGAGGTGGAGGCAGGAGACTTGCTTGAGCCCAGGAGCTGGAGGTTGCTGTGAGCTGTGATGCCATGGCACTCTACCCAGGGGAATAGCTTGAGGCTCCGTCTCAAAAAACAAAACAAACAAAAAAAAAACCATCAGACAATCTTTCAGTTCTATTTTTACTGCTTGCAATTGGACAGGTAGGTGCTGAGCCACAGAGATGCTGCTGTCGTCTGGAATGGGAGCTCCCTAGGCCAATAGAGGTGCTTCCACTGTGGGACAACATTTGGGGCATTAAAGTTAGCGCTCTCCTTTGCTGGGTTTCCTATTTCCTGAGTCAGCTGTCTTCTTTTTTCTCGTGTTACTCTGTTGCTTTGGGGTAGAGTATGTCCCTGAGCAGTTGCCCAACAAAGGGTACACAGGAAATATAATTTGGATACTTGTCTACCTGACAATGCACTTTCTCTCCCTCTGCACCAATGATACTTTGGCGGAAACAGAATTCTGAACTGGAAAGAGGCTTCCTTCAAAATATTGAAATCACAACTCTATTATTTTCTAGGGCATAGGCTGGCTGTCGAGAAGTTTAATGTATTCTGATTTGAAGGTGACCTTTTCCTTCTTTTTTTCTTCTCTTTGGAGGCTATTGAGATGTTGTTTGTGGAGTTTTGAATTTTCATGATCATATGACGACATTCATTTTTTGCATGTGTTGTTTTGAACCTTTTCTGTCCAGAATATCATGTTCTTTAATTCTGAGAAATATTCCCATGTTATTTCTTTCTGTTTTCTCAGAATTCCTGCTAGTCGAACTCCCTGGACTTAACATTTGATTTTTCTAGCCTCCTTTCTATTTCTTTTCTATTATCTATATCTTTGTCCTTTTGTTTGATTTCCTCCACTCGTGGGAGGTTTCCTCCACAGCTTTCTCCTTCCCATGTAACAGTTTAAAAAATTTCTGGTATTATATTTTAATTTCTATGTGTTCTTTCTTATCTGAATGTTGCTTTTTTAAAGAAATTCTTTTCTTGTTTTGTTGGTGCTTTGTTTTCTCTTATCCCACGCTCTGGGAATGTTCATTATAGATATATTTGATTATTTTCCTCTTGCCTGGTTTTCTCTGTTTTTTTTTTTTTTTTTCCCAAGTTCTTTATTCATATCTGTTTGCTTTAGTCTCTAGCTTTACATGGGAGGCTTTTCAAATGCCCAGCCTCTTTGGCTGTTATTTCATGCGTAAAAGTGAGGCATTAGAAACATTGTTTGGAAGCTTTACATGTCTAGGTGCTCCATTGCTGTGTGAGCTGGTAGGGGCAGCACAGGCTTGTGGGGACTGGCTGTGAGGGAAGGGACCCTGAAAGTCCCACTATCAGTAAGTTTTTCTCTTGGCATGTTTAACTACTTCACAGAGAAATCGTCCAGTCTTCCACCTAGGAGGTTATGCCTCCCAGCTTATTTTCTTGAATTGAGCAGAAGAATAGAGCCATAGCTCATTATTTAAAAGTGCAGAATTTTACTTAATGCTGGTGGTCAACATGGTCTCGCCTTCCAGTTATGTCATTAACTTAGGCCCCCAGGATTGTGGTCACAGTTTCTTCATAGAGAAAATCTCTAGTTTTTGATGGATGGGAGGGAGACGGTTACCTTCCTGAATATTTGAGACAAAAGAGAGGGCTCTAGGAAGCTGCCTGCTGCCCCAACAAGAGTTCCAACAAAAAAAGTCTATGCACAGCCCCAAGTTTACTTTCACTTTCAGAGGTCATAGATGTCCCTGATTCCTGGGGCCTTCTACGATTCTCTGGCAAGAAGGGCATATGTTAAACTGTAGAAGTACTAATGATTCGACTCTCTTTGCCTGATTAGGTCACCTAACCTTTTTGTATCTGCTTTCAATCTTCCCATCTTTTGGCTCTAATCTCATCACCTATTCTCTTTGGCCTTTGAGGTTTATATGTTGTTTTACCCTTTTCAGGTGCATCTGAGGAGGAAGCAGAGATGGAACCCATATCTAATCTACCCCTGTGGGGAGTGGGAAGGGGCAGTTTGTTTCCTCTCATCCCTGACTCCCACCTTTGGTTTGCAACTTTTAACCAGAAATATTAGCTTTGACTTTTACCACTTGCTCTTTAAAAACATTTTTAAATTGACAAGCACAGTGATCATTTGGACACTTAATTTGCATGTGTTCAGTATAATAAGTTTCTGGGAAAAACAAAAAAGTAAATAGGATAACTTCTTCTTTTCTTCTCCAGTCATCGTCCAATTATATGAGGTTGTCTTAAATAGATAAAATATGAACAGATATTCAATAAGAGTTTTTAATGGAATAAAAATATTCTGCACTGTCTGCACCAAATTCTCTGATGTAGGCAACTACAGAAATGTAAAGAAAATAACACAATCAGATAATAGAACTGATAACATTGACTCACAGTGCCTCAAGCATATCACTCTTTTGTTTACATATGACTTACACATCACTACCTTTCAAAAATTCTATGGAAAAAATGGCTCTTACCTCCCATTTAGCATCCATAAATCATCCAGTCTATTGCAGCTTCTGCAAGCTTCTGGGTAGCAAACAAGTGCTACCCTATTTATGACTTGAGTTTTATCTCTAACCCATTCTGATACTTTTAACATTAGGAAGAACTAGAGTCTTTTTGACCACATAATGGTAAGAATTCAAGACTGTACACAAATGTCAGTGGAAGTGCAGAATTCTCAGTGAGAAAGTAAAAGAAGTCATAATAACTAGAAGCAACAATGAAGATGCTGATCAAATGTAACACCATCTAGATGAATTTTTGTAGTTAACTTCTGTGGGTGTCTTGACTGCAAATGTCAGTTCTTTCTGTGGTTAGTGACATAAATTAATTGAAAACCAGATGAAGGAACTTGCAGATACTTGTTTTAACAAGTAAATGCAGCTTGGCCTGTGGTAGGTCTCACTTTGCAAATATTACATGCTCTTAAGAAGCTAGACAGAGAACAAGTTTAGACTTGATAATAACAAATGTGTAAGGAAGCCAAAGAGAATGTTTTGTTGGTATTATTCTCCTCCCTGAGAAAGAATTTTCCCACATATCTAGAAGGAAATCAACATAGATTGGTCCAGCAAGCCAACATTATTTTGTTTTTCAGTTCTATTCAATATTAAACTATGCATGGTGTAAATTCTCCGATGATCTCTTCTACTTCCAGGGGTTCATTCAACTACTCAACAAATCCAAAATTAATCAACTTACCTACTCATCAAATCTAATGTTCCTCTTAAATTCTTTAAGAGATTTACCCTCTATGTAGTCACTTAAATGAAAAATTTTAGTCATATTCTAAGCACAGCTCTGGTACCAGTGGCCAATAAATATTTCTCAAATATATGAAAGGGTAGATTTTCCATGTTTTCTATTCCTCTGCCTCTATTTGGTGGTTTATAAGTTCTATCCACTCTACTTCAAAAGGCTCCTTAAAAACAAATCCCCTTTACTTGCTTGTATTATTGCTACTTTAGTAGAAATGTGCAAACTTCCTACCTCTTACACCTTTGCTATGCAAACCACCTGCAACATAGATTTCATTATGATGCAACTTGATTTAAAAATTTTGATTTCTCTCTTAGTCTGCAAGTGAAAATTCTAACTTTTCTTCCTGGCACTCCACAATTAGTAAACTCTTCATCTGCTGCTTCTCGTGACTTATTAACTGAACTTTCCTTTAAAGCCATATTTCATTTTTGTCCTCCTGTGTAATTTGATGCCTCCATGCCTGTGATATATTATTTCCCATGCTAGAATGTTCTTCCCTCTATTCTATAGGCTGCTTAGATCCTGTTCATTCTTTAGCTCCTGATCCAAACATCTGCCAAGCCTCTAATTGGAATTAATTTTTTATTCCTCAGCTTTCATGATTCTTTCTCTTCATACTTCTGTCTAGTTCTCAACCTGGTTTAAGTGTATTTTAATAATCTGTTCATGTATCTGCCTCTCTGAAGTCCAAAAAGCTCTTTCCCCCGACATTTTGATGCTGCCCAGTAAATGCTATAGAAAGTTTTTGAAATTGGCATTGAATTAAAGCCAGACATATATATTGAGAAACATACTTCTATTTCAGGAGTTAGATTTAACTCCCAATACTAAAGCTTTTCTAAGTTTTTCTAGTCTTTCTATTGAATTAGAAAGTCTTTAGTATTGAGAAGAGGCTGAAAAATACCAAAACAATGTGATCCAGGAGGTCACATGGCCTTATAGTTCCAAAAAAATCCCCTTTTCAGTGAACAGAAGCTCACTGAAAAATAAGACTTTTAGGAGAGAAGGAAACCCCCACCCCACTCCACAGCTACCCGTGTTCATGCTGCTTCTTCCCTTTTTCTTCAGATGCTTCAGAGGAAGACTGCTTGGGCAGTCTTTCGGCTGATGGCATTCACTCTTTATTCCTTAACTCATTGGTCTTGTTTCTCTGATCTGGTCTTCTAGGTGTCATGAGAGTAGCTCTAAGAACCTCAGTGCTTAAGATGAGATAATGCCTTGCGGATGGGAAGGGGTGCCTTTGGAAAGCTTTCATTTCATTCCAGTACCTCTGAGGAATGCAAGCCTCCCTGGAATGTACTTGCTGCCCTTCTCTTTTGGTTGTGCGTTTTCCTTTCTTAAAGGAGGGAGATTGGAGAGGCGCAAGCAGTCTGTCTGGTTACTCCACACACCCCCAAGGGCTGTATTGCCATAGTCCCCTGTAGGCTGTGCTGATAGGCTGGGAGGCTGTGGTGGGAGCTTGCTGTATGTGAATTTTAACCATACATGGTTAAAGCTGCTTGGTAGTTCAAAGAAAGCTGCTCTTCAGGTTTGCTTTCTCTTAGTGAAGGTGCATTTTATTTAATTAGAGGGAAATTATCAGAAAGTAAAGCAGCCAAGTCCCTATCTCAGTCTCTCCGCAGATTTACCACATAAGAAGGTAGTAATTACACTTACCTAACCAGTGCTAATAGGCTCTGGCCCAACAGAGAGATCTTTTTTCTTTTAACTTTTTATAAAAACAATTATAAATATATATACTAATTAGAGTGAATTGTAAAGACCCCATAGATGACCATATCCAGCTTCAACAATTATTAGTGTTTGTAGCCAATCGTATTTCATCTAAACCCCACCCCATACTCCTAGATTACATAAAAGCAAATCAGACATCACATTATTTCATTCATAAGCATTTTTAAGTATACAGGATTCTTATCAGCAAAATTATTCAAACACTTTACCTTTGATTAATAAACTTATTATCCTACCTGGAATTCATACTTTGTTGCCTCAAAACTTGAAAACTATTTCAGGCTACCATAGTGTATTGAATTTGTAGAGTTTATGTGGAGAGCTGGATTGTGTAAGCTCGCTCTGACCCTGTGACTAATCTATTCTGTACACAATTGCACTTGGGGAAGGAACGCCCTCCTTTTTGGTCACCTAGTAACTTTTCACTAGTCAACAAGCTGAATAAACTATGACATTGTGGGAAAGAGCTTGGTGAGCTGATTTGGACCATCTCTTAGATTTTAGGAGAAATAACTATTGCCAAGTTTTAATTTGCTAATCTTTAGGCTTTGCTGGCAAGAAAAGAAATATATCACTCTTGGAGCAGAACATGGCTACAGAAGACATGGGCTCAGGTAAACTAGGCCAAATATTGAAACATATTTGGAGACAAAACCAGATGCTAAAGCAGGCACTCCTGGGGAATGACCTTTGTGAGGGGGTTGGTAGGCCCACTTGGATGGCCACAGTGGCCTTCTTGGCTCAAGAGCTCAGTAGGGCCCTTCACCAGCTATTGGAGCACACCACGGGCGTCCTGTGCTCCACCTGCCAGCGACTGTATGAACTGCTTGACAAGGAGAATCAAGGCATCTGGAAACAAGGCAAGTGTTCTTTAGTTCATTCTTTCTGTGACCGAGAGGGGCTCTGAGCACACAAACAAGGCTAAGCTAGTCTCTGTCTGCAAGAGACTAGCAATATAATAAGGAAAATAAGAAGAACATTAAGGTCTGTCCCAGAAGAGACATATGGTGAAATACTTTTGGTCTTCAGAATGAGACAAAATCCCATTTTTAGGTTGGGGAATAGAGAATTTTGCTAGAACAAATGTAGCATTTTAGATGAAACTTAAAGAATGAATTGGACTTATGCAGCAGAAAATTGGGAATCTTGAGTTATTATTAACAGGATCCAAGACAGCGATAGGAAATTATAAGGTGAGTTTGATACAGAGCAAGCAGCTGTTCTACAATGGAATGCAAAACTCTTATCTCTAGAGTTGTTTAAACTTGAACTTTATTAGTGGTAAAATCACTGGGAAGACTGAAGTGGGAGGAGGTAGGGAACTGGATCTCCCCATACACTTTGGGGAATAGTTCTTGGGAACAGGCCTGGTTACAGATGCTATAAAGTAAGGCAAAAGAACATGGTATCTGATGAATATGGTCTTAGGCAACAGTTACTACAGGTAAGAATATAGGTGGCACCATGAAAGTCTGCTCTAAATAACATAATAATATAATGTCAAGGTAAGTGGGAAGAATGCAGGGTAGATAATATTAGGAAATTTAGCCTAGACTCTGGAGGACAAATAATAGGCACTGGGAAAATCTGCCCAAAGGCAGCATGACACTGAAGCCACCAGCTGGGGCTTATAACCAGGTCTCCAGAGAATTGGACATGGCAATGTTGTCCTAGGCAACATAGCAAAATACATATCTATTCATGGGGCAGTTCAGTGGGTAGGGTGCCAGCCCCATGTACCGAGGGTGGTGGGTTTGAACCCAGCCTCGGCCAAACTTCAACAAAAAATGGCTAGGTGTTATGGTGCACAACCGCAGTCCCAGCTTCTTGGGGGGCTGAGGTAAGAAAATCACCTAAGTCCAGGAGTTGGAGGTTGCTGTGAGCTATGATATCATGGCGCTCTACCGAGGGTGATAAAATGAGACTCTGTCTCTAAAAAAAGAAAACAATACATATCTATTAAGAGAAAACAAGGACTAAACCGCCAGAACAGAGGTTAAAACAAGACAGAGTCTCAGGTATAAGACAAAAAAAAAAAGTTGTCAGAACTAGAGCCCAAAGACAAGCCTGGGCCAGTGAAAAGATGCTAAAGAGTCTAAAAACACCACACTGTGGGGCCCTAAATCATATATACTTTAGTTCAGAATTGAAGTGTAAAGACTGGAGAGGTGCTAAGCCTACAAGATGTCATCAGATGACTCCAGCCGTGAGGAGAAGAGGGATGAACAAGTACAAGCACAGTGAGACATAACAGTGGAGGGAGAGATGGTCCAGCTCAGATCCTGTTGACAGTTGACCCCAGAGGCTTGACTTAGCTTAGCTGTCACTTAGTAGCCACTGCAGGCTCCACAGAGAATTGGCATGGGCATGATCAAAACTATTCCTTAAAAGAGTAGTTTGAAAATTTCCAATGATCACAAGCTTAGCAGAAGGAATAATGTAAACTGAATCCAGTTCTCATAGCAGCAAACCACCCTCCTCAAATAATGTCATCTGCACCAGCAGAAATAATGTAGCTGCAGTGTCTTGGGTATTCAGCTAATTTTAGCCCAGCATTTTTAATGGGTAATTGATAATCTTTAGTACATCCAGAGGAAAGGGAAGAATTCTCAAAATAATGCCAAATGAGAAGTGAGATGTTAGTGAGGTGTTAGAGAGATGTTAACTTCTGTTCTTATTGAGGAATGGGCCATAGTATCTGTCCTTGAATATTCAAAGCATTTTCATGAGCAAGAGGCATTAGATTTTACTCTTTGCTACTATGTTAAAAGTAGTTTGTTTTCAATTCCTAGAAGTGTGAAAAGAGTGACACGTATACAAATGATTTTTCCTTCAGGAGTTTGGCTTAAGTGCTCAGCAAGAGCCTTTGCAAATTTCTAAAATTATCAAGATTATCTTGACATACCTCATTAGACGTCACTGCAGAAACATAATTTGGTTCAGTTTTGTATTATTCTTTGTGTGTGTGTGTAGAAACCATTACTTTTATAGACTGCCTCATGAAAATAAATGAACATTTGGGGAACACTGCGACACTTTTGAAGAAAGAAGAAAGGGAGATGTGTAATTTATGCGGCTTGCATGATGGGAGCTCTCTGCAGCAGACAATGTCCACCATTCAAGATACCAAAGCAACAGACATTGCTGCAAAAAGGGAACTAAATGTCATAGAAACAGCTACTGTTTCTGCCACAAATGGTGAGGAAAGTCATCAGACACACCAGGTCCTGTTAGGAAAAAATACAACACGTGCGAGTTCAGAATTCCTGGAGAAAGGAGACCTGGCGCCACTGAGTGGCAATGTGATGGGGCACGAAGAGTCACAGCACAAAACGTTCCCAGATAACGCAGAAAACAAAGGTGATAAACGAATCAAACACGTGACTGCTGAGAGCATAAGTAGTAACAAGGAAGAGATTCATGGCATAATCCGGACAACAGAGACAGAAATTGAAAAGACCACGGAAAGCCCGAGGGAAGAGATGACCACATCCGCAGTCACATGCAGTATCGCCAATACACATGTAAATAGTTGTCTTCCCAATGACTCAGAGAATATAAAGCAAGAGGATAACATAATGGAAAAGGAGTAAGTAAATGACAGCGAGATGTGCGTATTTATTTCTGCTCATACGTATGTTTCTGTACCTGGCACATGTCTCAGCTCATTCAGGCTGCTGGTACAAAATACCATGAACTGGACAGCATTTAGACATCTCTTGCTCACAGTGGTGGAGGCATTGGCATTAACACATTGGAAGATGTGTCTGGTGAGAGCTTTCTTGCTATACTCTTACATGGTGGAAGGAGCAAATTAGCTCCCTGGAGCCCATTTTATGAAGGTATCAGTCCCCACAAGACCTAATAACCTCCCCAAATTTCCCTTCTAAAACCATAATCACTAGGGGGGTTAGGATTTCAGTATATGAAGTTTGAGTGGACGGCAACATTCAGACCATAGCAATGTACATAATATTTATATGTGAATAAAATTTTATTTTTCTATTTCATACCTCTATAAGGTATTATAAATCATTAATTCAGTTTAAATTACTCCTATAAAAGTTTATATAGCCACTGTACTAATATTGTTTATTTCTTATGCCTTTAGAAAACAAACATATTAAACTTTTTTTTAAAGGAGGAAAGAATTTAATAGATGGGAAAATAGTTAAAATGAACTATTGTCTGAAACATGGCCAATTTTCTAAACCACAACATTTTCAGTTATAATAAGAAAAACTAGGAGGGTGCAGAGTGCTAAAAAAAAATAGGAGAGAATTTTTTTAACCTGAGATTTATTTCATCTGTGTTCCCAAGAAAATCATCATGTGTATTGAGCTTGTGTCTGTAAAGTTCTTGGGGCCTCATGGGTAAGCATCAGGAGGTGCTAAAATGGAATGTGTATTTTTGTACCTATTTTATTTCCTTGGAGATAGTCCAGAGCTGCTATCAGACTCTCAAAGAGCTGATGATTTTCAAAAACTGAGAGACTGATCAATTTTGTAAATGATCTCCTGCATACCAGGGGGTAATAATTCCCTATTTATCCAAATAAAATAAAATATTTACAGACCATATTTTCCCAGGAAAACATAAAATCCTTAGAAAGCAATGGGTAATCATTAAAAAAAAATCATTTATTTTGGGAGTCAGATAGATTTACGTTTTATTTTCTGTTTTATCACCTACTTTGTTTGTGACCCTGGGCAACTTGCTTCCTTTCTTAGCCTCATTGTCTTGTTTGTAGAATAATGTGTACTTCCTGAGATTATTTGGTGAGGTCAAATGGAACATGATATAAAGGGGCTAGCACGGTGACTCTTGGCCGAGGTTAACACTTGGGTGTTTGTTAGTGTGCAGTTTAGCCCCAACAGTTCTCACTTTCGCCACCTCCCACTCACTACCATACTTCAGTTACCCGCTTCTCAGCCATGAGCTGGTGATGCTCTTCCTGATATAAAATGTCATTTCCAGAACAATGATCTTACACAAGTCATTTTGCTCACGTCACCATAATGATCTCATCTCTAAAAAGAAGACGTTGGCTGTTGTATTCCTGGAGGCCAGATAATCGAATGAATCCAATGAGTGACTATATTCAGCACACGAAAGGCCTCCATTTGTAAGAATTACTGCTCCTGCAAAGCAGCTGCTAGCCAATGTGTGGTTACCCGTTTCACTTGAGAAGAACATTGACATTTTCTATTCTCACATTCAAAAATGACTCAAGCATCAGGTAATGAGTCATTGCCTCGACGCGCCCTCTAACACCTCCTTGAGGTGTTTCCTGGTCGGTGGCTTTCTCTTTGTGGCATCCAAACCAGTTCTGCTTGGCTGGTATATTTAAGGAGATGACTACCCTTTGCAATCCCCCAGCCTCAAAAGCCATCACACCACATGAAGATGTGTATGACAAACAAAACTTGCCCAGAATCTGTTGTCACCCCTTTGGATAGCTTCCTGTAGGAAGCCTATCTCTTCTCCTATAGCCGTCCTCGTGTATGTATGAAGGGCAAACGATGAGAATAAATGGATGTGATTACAGTCATGTGCTACTTACCGAGGAAGGTAATGTTCTAGGAATGCTTAGTTAGGCGATTTTGGCTTTGTGTAAACACAGGGTGCACTCACACAAACCTAGACAGTCTAGCCCACTGTACGCCTAGGCGGCATGACAGAGTCTTCTGCTCCTGGGCTACAGACCTATACAGCATTTTACTTTACTGAATATTGTAGGCAACTGTAACACAATGGTATTTGTATATCCAAACATATCTAAAGAAAGAAAAGTTACAGTAAGAGTATGACATTATAATCTTATGGGACCACCATTGTGTTTGTGGTCCACCATTGATGAAGAAGTCCTATGTTGTACATGACTGTACTTTAGTGGCTGATGAGATCTAATTGATTAGGACCAGAAGGAATGGAGCCATTTACAGGTCTCTGCACCCTACTTCATGTGTCACTTGGGAAACACACCTTATGGAAGAAGAGTGTATTAAGAGGAGAGTTATTCCTAAGTTATACAATGCTGGGTCACCACACCCTCTATTAAACAGTGCTTCATATTTTCTGAATTACCATTATCACAATCCACAGAGAATACTTCAGCAGACCGAAGTGCTGGGTAATTTTCTATTCCTTCCAACTTTATGAGTTCAGAATTGCAAATATAAATGAATGACCTATTGTGCAGTTTTGACATTGTTTTTTTAGATTTCTATGTTAACATGCACTTTAAAATTCTACCTAACAGTAATTGAAAAATACCTGAAATCTGATAGTTCTAGAGTTAGACAGGAATGATATGTCACATAGAGACCCTCTTAGTTCTCTTAAACATTTTCTAAATTTCAGTCATTTCCTTGGTATAAATGAGAAATAGTAAGAAAAGGAGAAACTCAAGTTGCTGATTTTAAAGTAGACATTCAACATTTATTGAGCAGCTATCTTATTTCAACCCTTTATTTTGAGAAGTTTAAATGGTTTTTGTCATTTCCTTGTCACACTTTTATGAATTAGGTTATTAGTTTTAATTTGTAATGGATAAAGTAACCAGTACTTTCAAATGATTCGAGGTAATATGATATTATCTATATTTGAGAGTTTAGGCTTTCACATTAAAGAGAGACAGACACAATTTTACTAGTTTTAAAAATTTCCATTTATGGGATCTTTAAAATCAAGTTAAATTTTTCAGGTCTCAATTTTCTTATCTGTAAAATGGGGCTGATAGAAGGGCCTGCCTGATACAGTAATTGTGAGGATTAAATAATGTATTACCTAATACTTAGTCCATAGAAGGCACTAAAATATTAGATATTTTAATAATTATTATTAATATGTAAAGCCAGATTGTAAGTGGCTGATCTCAAATTTGAATTCAGATTTATAAGACTCTAAAGTCGTCTGCAAAAATGATGGGTTTTTTTTAAAAGGGTAATATGAATAGTACAAAAAAAGATTTTTGATGGATTCTTTGAGGATTGTAAATCTGATCTTAATTACTATAATTAATCAGATATTCACTATCCTTTTGTACATTTCTCAATTTTCCTAAAAATATGTAATCATCATCATTTAATCTACTTTGTTTAGACAATTCTAATATCTCATATGGGATTACTCTCCTCTCAATTGAGGAAACTATTCAGGTATTTAGTACGTGGTTTATCAAAAAGCTTCATCAATCTCAGATACTTATTGTGGAGTGAGTAAAAGTGAGGAATGAATCACTTGAACAATAATAGTAATGATAACAATAGCTATTATAGTTAACATCTAATACTTCTAGGTGTCGGATATAGGCCTGATCACTTCCTTTAGTTCACACAACTTTCCAATGACATTGATATTGTTTTATCGCCATTTTACAGTCAAAGGAACTGAAGCAAAAAGAAAAGAAAAGGTTGCCCAAGGTCATAGAACAAGTGGGAGAAGTAGGATTCACATTCAGACTCTTATGCTAGACTTTGTGCCCCTCTGCATTTAGATATACGACACATAAATCAAATAATTGTAAAAAAGACACTCTTTTTTTCTCCTGCAGGTACCTTGATGTGTTGAGTGATGGTACCGACCCCCAGGTGTCTTGTTGTATTACAGCACCATTATATGTTCTACAGCAACTCAAATGCCGGATAATCAATCACATGAGTTCTTTAATAGTGAGTGATTATGAAGAGTTGGTCAGCAACGTCATCACTATTGAATGTTCAGATGGGGAAAACAAAATTCCATTTCCAATACGCATTGCAATTCCTTTTACTGCACATTATAGGGGAAATTACAGAGAAATCATGGTGAAAGTGTGTGACGTTCACCTTCAATCAAGTTACCTAAACCCAAATTCACTGGAAGGGGTGACAGGAAGTTCTAAGGTTGGTAGACACTTGGCTCCCCTCTGCACGTTACTCAGACTAACAGACTGTAGTGTAGATGTAATTGCTCCATCAGTAACAAATAAAAGCATTGATAAATTGGTGCCAGTGCTTCCACATGTTGCTGCCATCCACAGAGATCAAAGGGCAGAAATCATTGGGCAAATTTAGGAATGCAGAAATGGGGTCTAGGACCTGGAAAATGTTTATTCACCTGAAAAACAAAGCCAGCATCACAGCTTAATTACCTTTATGCTATAGACTGGCTTTAGACTAACATTTCCAATGTGACAGACACCTGTCTAAATTTAAGAATATTTGAATCCTCACATGATAGCAGCTTATGTTTTATAAGGGGTACACATATACTTTGAGATAATAATTAGGTAAAAAAATGAAACTTAGTCTGTACCTAGAAGATGGCATATATGGCAGTTAGGATGTGGGCTGCAGAAGAAGATTGCGTAGGTTTGAAATCTGGCTGAAATCCTACACTTTCTTGCTATGTGACTTGGGTAAATTATGTGACTTGATGTGACTCAATTTCTTCATCTGAAAAATGACCACAGTAATAATGTCTAGTTGATAGGATTAAAGAGATAAAAATATTATAAAAATGAGCACAATAATAATATTAATTATAAGGATTAAAGAGAGGATACACTCAAGAAGATAAAAGAAAGCCTAAAAACACTGATTAGTTGTTACTACATTATCATTTTTGTGGTAGTAGACTATATTGTAATAAATCTGAGGCCCTCTATGATCACAAATTCTCATGGTGTAATGTTGTAAAGAGAGAATATATACACAATTATTAAATTTGGAATAGAATTGATGGGGACTAATATTTAAGGTTCTTCCATGGGCCATTGAACTTATTTGTAAATAATTAAAATATTTGTCTTTTTAAACTATATGTATAAGTTGTCCTTATTTGATTAAGAGGGCAGGGAATAAATGTAAAACATGTATGCATAAGAAATTCTTTATAAAATCTCTTTTCTGAGTTTCAAATAATGCTATATAGGTGAAGATGAAAGTTAAGCCCATTCTAATTACTCACTATAATTAATGTAACTAATGTATTTTATATTTAGCATGTAAAAAGAAAACAACATTTCAGGATGATCCCCTTCCCCTCTAATTCCTTGTGCAGAAGAGAATGTGAAGGTCTCAGGAACCGGTGAGGAACTGGCCCCACAGATCTTTCATTAAGGAAGTTCCTTGCTGGTCTCCCAAAATCACAGACATGCAAATTGTAGCTTTCAGTCTGCAGGCTATGTCTAGCTCCTAAAACCTGATGGCTGTCCCAATTTCACACTAATAATGAATTAGAAGTTTATCTTTACAGGCACAGAACAGACATAAGTCAGAATCAGACATTCTTACCCAACCCGGTGACAGCTGCATAGATGATGCTCCTTTCACCCCTTTCCTCTTCTAATATTGGCCTTCTTCTTAGGTAAACTTTAGATTTTTCTGAGTCTTATAAAAATGTAACCATTTGCTCTCCCCTTTCTTGTTTTTTTTTGGGGTGTTTTCAAATGCTGAGACTTCCAAATTCCCCTTAAGAAAAATACCCACAAATTTGTCTGTGGCTTGTATTTTTCTCAGGCACGTCCTCAACTCTGGCTTAACCTCTATTAACAGAGACTTCTGCCTCTATTAATAGAGACTTTTGCTTTAGTCACTTATTTGGGTTGACAAGTCTCAGAAACTTGTAATAGTCTGAACAGCATCGCCCTTGAGTAGAGCTTTTTAATCTTAACCAACCTGTGTGATTGTCACAATAAAAGCATCAACTGCTCATAGAATACATACTTTTCACAAAATGGGTATGAAAGATGTTTAGTTATAGATAATCAAGGCAAAAGAAAAAAAATTTTCTATTATGAAAAGTAAAAGCATAAATTCTTCCCTTTATAGTATTCTACTGGTGGTTGTCCCTAATTTTCACTCAAGAAAATTTAAACTCTGGATTATTTCCAAATTGTTATAGAGATCAAATGACATTTAAAAATTCTAATTTGTAAAAAAATTCTTTTCGTTTCTTAGTATCGGCCAAATGTGGTCTAAATGCATGGCAACTACTATTGGTTTCTACACGATTTTCACCATTTTCCCTCTGGCCAATTAAGAACATTTGCCATGACCTGAATTTTCCCGACAAGGAAAAATTTATGCAGGGATATTGTGAAATCTCTTCCTTAGCTTTCAAATAAGAGTTTTCCATCGTGATTGTTGCTGAAATGTTTGTGTGTCTATATGCAGGATTATCCACTCATGCTTGGGTGGGGCCCAGGCTTATCATTTGCGGAAGCATGAACAGGCCAAAGTACTTCTAAGTCTGGCTCCTCAATTTAAGTTTTGGTGATTATATGAGTAGATCGTTTTGTTGTCATTTATGTACGCAGTTCCCTTTTGTGTAGTAAAAAAGCTTAAATGTGTCCCTGCTTGTATGGATTACAAATTCGAATGTCACTGTATGGAAAGAACCACAAATGTGTCTCTGCAGATCTAGACCATGGCATGGAAGGAGAGAAATAGAAAAATGACGTTAGTTTGGGAGCCTAAGAGAAGAAAGAATTTGCTGACAGCATAGTTGCCATAGCGCTTGAGTAAACTATCCAAATAATGAAATTCTAGTCCTTAGCATCTCCTAAAACAGTGGTGAATCTTTCTGGATAAAGGTCAAGACACAAAATCTATTCTAGCTCAAGTAGGCTAGGATTCCAGAAGCAATTATTAGCAATATTTGTGAAAACACTGAACATCACTGCCTATTATACATATGTATTTTTGGAGGGGATTTAATTTAAATTTCAAAATATTTCTCTGTTTTTTATCATGAAGTCCAAATTTGAGAAGCTCTTAATTATCTACTTCTACTTCATCTCAGGAAAGGACCGTTCATTTTAGGTTAATGAAATCATTCCAAATTGAAAGTGATTGCACGGATGATACCTAACTTTTTTTTTTTTTCACAATCTACAGCGTATACGCACTTTTCAAACAGCCCTGTAGCTTATTCTGATGTCCTTTAATCCATACAGGGGAACTATGCTGCGGTGAAAATTTACAAGCTGGGTATCTTTTCTGTTGTGTCTTGTTTAAAGAAGGAGTCCTTCATAGTAACCAAAAAAGGCCTCACTTTTAAGTCGAACGTGGATTCCAGAATATCCTTAAATTATTCTCCAGGAGTTTTCAGCTCACCAGTGCTTATACAATTAAAGGTAAATATTAAAAATTAGTGACTTCCTTCTCAGAGATTTTGTGGGTCTTCAAGCATGGTCCTAAAGGATAAAGAGGATGCCAGTATTTAATATAGCAATAAATGGATTCTCCTGTTGCATTTGTAAGGGCCTAGCATACTGTGGTGTCAGTGAGACTGATGATATTAAGCATAGTCAGTCTCACTCCAAAATAAACTCCCACTTTATAAAGTTTTTCCTGATGAATCTTTTGTGTTGTTTTGTTTATATTTTAAAAAAATATGTTGAGTACATATGAATGAATTAATAACAGACACCCATATAACTGCAATTTTCATCTAAGAGGATGGCAAAAAAGGATAATCAATTAAAATATTTATTATTATGAATACTTGGTTATAATTAATTAGGAACCATTGGCTCTTTGGGGAACAAGGATTTAATAGATACAAACACTATTTGAAAAGTTGTGTGTCAACATACATTTTAGAAGATTTATTTCCTCAAATAATATTCCCTGTTTTTCTAGCCTCACCCTCTCCCGTGTCAGTTGTTACCATGAATGGTATGTGAAAAGAAAAATTAGGAAGAAAACATATAATAGTTGGAATGTTGGGACCATGTCAGCTATTTTTATTATTAACCATTCTTATGTGAAAGAAAACTCTTAAGTAAATACACTCTTGTTTTACTATTTCTAAAGATCTTTACATCTAACATTACTTGTGATTAGAAATTACATCAAATATCTATTTAATTTTTTAGGTGATTTTGGTAGCTACACTTAAGAAAGTTTCTCAGTTATTTTTAATATTTCAGGGAACCCAGATTTCAGGAAGATGTTGTTAAAAGGGACTCACATGCTGTGTCTTTTATAAATTGTATGCGTTTTATAAGATGCAGTGTTGATTTTAGCTAAAAATGTAGAGGTAAATCAACACTCTATAAAATTTTCAGAAAATTGGATTAGAACTGTACTGATACTTTGCATCTTCTCCTATTAAAACATATATTTTTATGGCAAATATATATTTTTTCTTTATTTAGATCCAACCAGTTGACCCATCTTTGGTGGCATATTTGAAAGCACAGCAAGACCCTTTCTACTCAGTGCTATCCACAAGTCCTCTGGTTCACGTTCAGCACCCATCAACTCATCCTTTTCAGAAGCCGGTCACTGTATTCCTACCTTGTTCTCCACATCCTGATAAAAAGAATCTTGGGTCTGAGATAGATCAGAAAAGAACCACTAGTACCACAACACACAGGATCACACCTTCATATTTCAACTGGTGAGTGAGATCCTAACTGCGAAGTGACTTAATGGTGCATGATTAAAATCACTATACAATGTCTTGTATTTAATTATCAGTATTAAAATACAATGAAATATTTTAAATCTAGACTATTGTGTATCCATAAAAAGTAATGATTCTAGCTGTAAAGGGCTCAAAGGTGTGCTATGCATTAGCAATAAGAATGATAGGAAAGAGGTAAAATTAATTCTTCCTTTCAAAGAACTTAAGATATGGTGAAATTACAAAAGTGTGTTATGGTGGTTTTAATTGATACATTTAAAAGTGTTCTATGAATGTAGGAAAATGATGAACCTTACCTTTTATAAAACAAATTAAATTTGAATTTAATAGGTAGCTTCTGCCTCTCAACTTTTATGATTAAAAAAAATCAGCACCAATAAGACAGATAAACATAATACTAACATCCAGAAATGACAAACTGACAGGGCACAATGAATGACAGTAATCCTGATCTTAATTCCTATTCTTTAATTTAATATTTATTAAATATTATTATCTTCTTTTTCCTAATCAAAAAAGTGGAAGGGAGCTCTCCATTTTTTGGTTCTAAAGTGTAATTTTTTTTTTCTCGGTACAATCAGAAGAGAAACAACAGACAAATAATTGAAATAATAACTGCTATTATTTGAGAGGCTTCTATGTGCCAAGTTCAATATGTGTATTATCTCATCCAATCTAATTGTATTAGTGAGAAGACTTAAACTCAGTGATATTAAGAACTTATGCAAGTACTTATAGCTAACAAGTGCTGCAGTCTTGATCTAGACTCACATACACCTCTTTGTAATCATGACTCCCTGTAGCCATTTTTGTTCTGATTTAAGGCCAGAAGGCTGGATACTGAGACCTGGATGATTTTATTTTTCACACTATGTTTGTAGTTTAGGAATGTGGCAATTTCAATTGAAAATGTAGCAGTCTAATAGATTAAGACTTTTTCTATACCAAAGGTCCCATAAAATATTTATATATTTTTTAAAAAGATAAGACATTAATCCTAAAATGGACTCTGAAGGGTGACCTGTTGCTAGAATCTGGTAAGTGTTTCTACCATCTAGATGGCAGATGGCCAAGAATTAATAAAACAATTTGTGGCTGACATCATAAAACAAAGCAGTTACATTGGCCTGAAAGATGATTTTAAAAAATCCCAATTTGCCTGTCTCTATTGTTTGATCTCATAGTTCTGTATATACCAATAAGAATACAAATGTATCCCTGTAATACACAGACATCATTTAAAAGTGATCAGGTCACTGTCTCTTTGCCTCTCCTTCGCTGTATTTGTACATCCCTCAGAAACAGCCAGGTAGAATGTGGAGAGAAATTGAAAGTAACATAGTGAATTGTCAAGAATAAAATTTCACAAGTTAAGTAGGTCACTACAAAAGTTTTGAGACAGACTGCGTTATGTACCCTTATTTCACTTCTAAGAAACACAGCTGAGTGTGTCCCTTCTGACTCACCTTGGCAAGTTTCAATGTGCTCGGCTTATCAGTGTTGCTAGGAAAGGTTTATTTCCTTCTGTCAGCGTGGATTGTACATTTCTTGATTTTTGTGTATCTCAAAGCTTTCGTAATGACCCATATAGAGATAAAGGTAAATTAATTCAAGCCCGAGTAGAAATGCATACTGAGAGTGGCGTTTGGCTTGGCGCCTGTAGCACAGCAGCTAAGGCACTGGCCACATACACCCAGGTTGGTGAGTTCAAACTGAGCTCGGCCAGCTAAAAAACAATGATAACTGCAACAAAAAAATAGCTGGGGGTTGTGGTGGGCGCCTGTAGTTCCAGCTACTTAGGAGGCTGGGCTGAGGCAAGAGAATCACTTACGTCCAAGAGTTAGAGGTTGCTATGAGCTTTGATACCAGAGCAATCTACTGAGGGCAACAAGGTGAGACTTTGTTGTAAAATAAAATAAAATAAAAATAAATGCACTCAGAAAAAAAAAGAGAGAGAGAGAGCGAGAGTGGCATGTTTTCATGCATTTAGTCTATTCAAGGTATTGGAAATACAGTTAGCCCAGGTAAGGAGAAAGTCGCACATCAGTCCAGAGGCGTTAGGCCCTGTCCAAATGGCTAGACCCTGCACACGAAGCCGTATTATGCACATGGATCTGCCTTCCAGATCTGAGAACGAGATTCAAATAGCTAACAAACTAAAAATAGTAGATGAACATAGAAGGTAAGAAAAAACTCAAAAGTACTACCTGTATTTTAAGAAACAAAAATTGCTGTCACAATTATAAAAGAAGAATGAAAACAGCAAAAAACAAACTGGTAGAAATACAAAAAGAGAGACTCCTCCTGACATTGCATGATAATTTGAACACTGCGAATTACAGTTACTGGACGACTACAAGGGAAACCTATTTTGTAAGTTTAGAAGCGTCCAGTAAGCATAATTTCCAGGAAACAAGGGCAGAAGCCATCAGATTGGACCAAGAAATGATGAAAGGACAGCAGGATGAACTATAAAGATAACGTGAGATGAAAAGGGATCAAGATATGACCAGGAGTCATTTCAAAGTGATGTAGCCTAATAATTACCGGTGCCATTGACAAAGAGACTGAACAATCCTACAAGTTACGATCATCAAAGGCACCATTACATTTAATTTTTGATGTTGATTAAAGCCTTGAGTTAGGAAGCGCTGATTGACAAAATTTCGAAAAAAGACTCATACTAAAACATCACATGGCAAACTAAAATGTAGGTTTACATAAAACGTAATTCCATAAGCCTTCCTTCCCAGAAGCAGATGGAGTAAAAAGGAACGAAATCAGTCTAGCCTCAGTCTGATTCTTTGTAGTACTAATATCAGGGGGAAAAATGTGTCCAAATGTCAAAGCTCTGAAAGGACAACGTTGGGGAGTCAGAGTTTTCATCGAACAAAGATGTCATTTTGGGCTCGGCACCTTTGGCTCAAGCAGTTAAGGAACCGGCCACATACACCTGAGCTGGCGGGTTCGAATCCAGCCTGGGCCCGCCAAACAACAATGATGGCTGCAACCAAAAAATAGCCGGGTGTTGTGGCGGGTGCCTGTAGTCCCAGCTACTTGGGAGGAGGAGGCAGGAGACTTGCTTGAGCCCAGGAGTTGGAGGTTGCTATGAGCTGTGATGCCACTGCACTCTACCCAGGGTGACAGCTTGAGGCTCTGTCTCAAAAAACAAACAACAACAAAAAAAACCCCAAAGATGTCATTTTGTTTTCATTGTTGTTTTTCTTCTTTTTTAAATATATAGGCTTACAAAATTTGCAATTCACATGTTCTTTTTTTCTTTTTATTAAATCATAGCTGTGTACATTAATGCAATCATGGGGTATAATGTGCTGGTTTTATATACAATTTGAAATATTTTCATCAACTGGTCAACATTGCCTTCACTCCACCCCCTTAGTTATTGTGTTAAGACATTTATATTCTACACCTAGTAAGTTTCACATGTACCCTTGTAAGATGCAGGGTAGGTGTGGTCCCACCAATTACTCTCCCTCCACCCAACCTCCCTCTCCCCTTTCTTCCCTCCCCCCTTTTCCCCTTCTTCTTGGGCTATAATTGGGTTATAGCTTCCATAAGAAAGCTATAAATTGGTTTCATAGTAAGACTGAGTACATTGGAGACTTTACCTCCTACATGTTTACATGGATGGAGCTGGAACAGACTCATATGGTCTTAATAGGACAGATACATAGAGAAAATTAATAGTCTGAGTTAAAAAAATTCAAAATATCAAAAACAGGAAAACATTATGCTTATTTTAAGAATCTAATATTGAGCATAAATAATATCAAAGAAAAAGAAGAAAAAATTATAAAAGTAAAAGTTCATATGGCCAAGAAATAACATTCAGAAAACAAATTTAAAAATAATCCAGCATGATGACATGTATATTTTTAAGAGAAATTTTTAATAATAATATCACATAAATAACAATTTACATGCTATATGCACATTGATTTCTTTATTCATTACCTCTCGCTTTTTTTATTACATCAGAGCTGTGTTCATTAACACAATCATGGGGTACAATGTGCCGGTTTTATATACAATTTGAAATATTTTCTTTCATTACCTCTCTCATCAGCTGTTTAAATTGTCCACTTCAGTCACTGTAATTTCCGTTTCTAAAAGGCTGTTGCTATACATAATCTTTCTTTTTTCAAGCTGCTTTGTTCTTTCATTATGATTTACATAGTTGACCTTTGAGCACAGGGGTTGGGGTGCTGACACCTTGTATAGGTGAAAATCTGCATGTAACACGTGACTTCTCAAAAGCCCAACTCCTAACAGCCTACTCTTTCTTGATCTGAAGCCTCACCAATAACATAAATAGTTGAGTAACACGTATGTATTTTGTGTGTTTTATTCTGTGTTCTTATAACACAGCAAGCTAGAAAGAAGCTCAAAGTTGCATTATTCAAGGGGAGCTGTAGTTCTTCCTCCAGTCCTTGAATTATTCTAAACATACTTTCTTTATGGTCTCATTCAGCTTAGTCTATCTATTCACATGCTGTTTACTATTATGCCATCTGTCTATGAGCACGGTGTCATTTTGCAGACTATCTTTCATACTGATTCTATTCTGTAGCTCTTACTGTTAAACATTCATTTCCAAGTATGAGTTATAATTTTTCATCAGATACAAACATCAGCTGTTCTTCGCCTCTTTTCTCTAACCCAATGCTGTTGTGTGTGCACACACTTCTTTGCTATTCTCTTGAGCCAATGTGCAAAGGGATTTTGGTTGTTTGGTGCTATTTCCTTCTTTCGTGGCTAGTGATGCCCTCCTGAGATCTTGGCTTTATGACTTAGTTTTAGCCCCCTCTTTGTGCAGCTGGAGTGCCACATATAATGTCTGGAAGTAGATACTGAACTGTAGCCTCCAGCACCTGGCTTGTGTGCATGGTTGGGCTTAGGAGAAGAGGCTGACAGGGAATCAGTTTCTGAGGTTCCCTAGGGAACAAAGAGAATCCTTGCTTTTTAAGAACTTTGATTCTCAGATCTAGGGGATTTTCATTTCTTCTTCTATCTGATGTGCATACTTGTGTATGTATGTGACACTGTGTCCAGAATTCCTATGGAGTAGGTGATGGCTATTTGCTCTCAGTTAAATGAACCTCCTAGAAATCTCCATTTCTTTGCCTTTGTACATAATTTTTCTGCTAGGTAATCCCTTTCTTATTGCATTGATCTGAAGACTCTTGCTTATTCTGTATGTTGAAGTTCAACTCTTTTCTGCCAAAACATCCAAAGATCTCCAGGAGGGGCTGAGAGCTCCTCCCTTCGTGCCAGCCCCACCTTTTGCACATGTCCTATATCACACCGTAGAAAAAATACACATGCCCTTCTCCATTTTTCATCACTTACCACAATTGCAAGATAAGAGGTACTCAAAAAATTAGGTAAATTAAATGAGCTAATGAGTAAACTTATGAAATCATCTAAGTTTTTGACAATGATAAATTGGTATATTATAAGGTGCCTTGTTCTTATTAAAGCCAGAATAATAGATATATATTTTTTCCATCTAGTAGAGCATAAAACCAGCAAATGAGAACCCATCTCAACTGTTTATTTAACATTCTTTCTTCAAAGAGTGAGAGCCAGTTGAAGATTTTCTATGGAAACCAAAGCACAATGAATGCTAGAATGAAAAAGATAACTATGTGAGGCCAGAACGTAATCTGAATGCTAAGAATAAAAGGTCTGTAATGCATTACATTCTTTCATGGCTGAACTATTTCTAGGGAAAAGATGAGAGTCATTTAATTATGAACCAGAAAAATATCTCAATAGCAATACAAGGGGAAAAATAATTTACTAAACTTCTCATATGTCGTTGCCTTCGTCCTGTATCTGCGGTCTTTGGAATGTTTGTACCTGTTGCATATCACTTCTGTTGATCGTCATTTATGGTATTTACCTCCTAATTTGTTTGGGAGGTTTTGTTTGTGAGCATTTCTTTCTTTTTAGAAATAAATGAGAGCGTTAAATGGGAGACTTGTTTTTGTCCATGAAAAAAGACTTCCTACATAATGCTATTGTTTTTAAAATGATCTTATCCTGAGAATATCTGTAAAATACTGTATATGCAAGTCATACTGCATAATAGAATGGACAATTGTTAAGGTGACTACCGACCTTAAGGAAGTGAACATTATCATCTTACACGTCACGTTATCTACTTACTCCTCCCTTATCCTATTCCCTAGATTTTCCCCACCATATTTCTCATCACCACCAAAGTTTACCATTATTCTGGAAAGTTCAGTCACCCTTCCTTTGCTTTTTTTTTTTTTAATCACATATATTTGTATCCCTACCTATCAATGCCTTTTTCTTTTGTAGCACTCTTTAGGTAAAGTTGAATCACAAAGCTGGCTGGGGTTCACTTGGAGCAAGGGACAGACAAGGGCGTAGACACTGGAAGAGCAGTTCACAGGGTCCTCTCTGGAGACCACCTAGCACATTTGGGATAAAATTTGAAGTCTACAATGATATTTTCCTGATATTTGGAGGGATATTAAGCCACTCTTTATGAATTTCATTATCAATGTTGTGAAGAGTGTGGTAAATAATTTTCACCACTTCCTGGTGACTGCTTCACCTTGCCAGCTGCAGTTCAGCTTCTCTCTTGGTAGCTGGTGTCCTGCACTTATTAATGCTGTATCTAGAAGCAAAGTTTGAAAATATTTTCTGAATACAATATACTGTGCTTCCTGAATGAGTGGATTTGTGTATTTTCACATTTCTGAAAGAATTTTGTGTTTTCTAATTAAATATTGGCTCTTCTCCATCTTATCCAACGTATCCTTCTGAGTTTCTGAAGGGAACTCAGTGTATCTAACTTAGTGTATCTAACTGCCTCTTTCTAAATTCCCTATTGTTTTACTTCTCTCATATCATATGCCAGTTCACAATGTCAAAAATATTGTATACCTTAAAAATCTACTTTTAAAGTGTTTTCAAGTTTATTATTTTCTTTTTTTTTTTTTTTTTTTTTTGAGATGGAGCCTCAAGCTATCTCCCTGGGTAGAGTGCCATGGCATCACAGCTCATAGCAACCTCCAACTCCTGGGCTCAAGCGAGTCTCCTGCCTCCGCCTCCCAAGTAGCTGGGACCA
>CAUYQV010015051.1:0-11028 GCA_963574575.1 Galagoides demidoff | reverse complement strand
TAGATCCTAGTTATCAAGCTTTTGTCTGATTCAAAATATGCAAATATCCTTTCCCATTGTATAGGTTGTCTATTTGCTTTGGTTGTTGTCTCCTTAGCTGTACAGAAGCTTTTCAGTTTAATTAAGTCCCATTTGTTTATTTTTGATGTTGCAATTGCCACGGCAGTCTTAATTCTTCATTAAGTCTTTCCCCAGGTCAATATCTTCCAGTGTTTTTCCTATGCTTTCCTTTGAGGATTTTTATTGTTTTATGCCTTAAATTTAAGTCCTTTATCCATCTTGAATCAATTTTTGTGAGTGGAGAACGGTGTGGGTCTAGTTTCAGTCTTTTACATGTGGATATCCAGTTCTCCCAGCACCATTTATTGAATAAGGAGTCTTTCCCCCAGTGTATGTTCTTGTTTGGTTTATTCAAGATTAGGTGGTTGCAAGATGTTAGTTTCATTTTCTGGTTTTCTATTCAATTCCAAATGTCTATGTCTCTATTTTTGTGCCAGTATCATGCTGTCTTGACCTCTATGGCTTTGTAGTACAGCCTAAAATCTGGTATGCTGATGCCCCCAGCTTTGTTTTTATTACTAAGAACTGCCTTAGCTATACGGGTTTTTTTCTTGTTCCATACAAAATGCAGAATCCCTTTTTCTAAGTCTTAGAAGTATGATGTTGGTATTTTAATAGGGATGGCATTGAATCTGTAGATTGCTTTGGGAAGTACAGACATTTTAACAATGTTGATTCTTCCCAGCCATGAGCATGGCATGTTCTTCCATTTGTTAATATCCTCTGCTATTTCCTTTCTTAGGATTTCATAATTTTCTTTATAGAGGTCCTTCACTTCTTTTGTTAGGTATATTCCTAGGTATTTTCCTTTTCTTTGAAGCTATGGTGAAGGGAGTTGTGTCCTTAATTTAGCCTCTGATCTTTTTTTTTTTTTTTTTTTTTAGACAGAGCCTCAAGCTATCCCCCTGGGTAGGTAGAGCGCCATGGCATCACAGCTCATAGCAACCTCCAACTCCTGGGCTCAAGCAAGTCTCCTGCCTCCGCCTCCCAAGTAGCTGGGACCACAGGCGCCCGCCACAACGCCTGGCCATTTTTTGGTTGCAGCCATCATTGTTGTTTGGTAGCCCAGACTGGGGATTCGAACCCGCCACCTTAGGTGTAGGTGGCTGGCGCCTTAGCCGATTGAGCCACAGGCGCCGAGCCACCCAACCATATTTCACCATGTTTAATATTCTTTGTCCTTCTGTGCCCTGCTATGGGAAAGCCTTTTACTGTATATTTTGTTCCTGGCTGACTTAAAAATATTTCTAAGTTTATTGTAAGGGAATGTTAGTTTTTCCCATACAATGCTCTTATTTATTTTAGCCCTATCCCAATCACAATTATGGGGGGAAAATTACCCAAAATATTCTATTCAATAATTTTGCTATTATTATTATTATTATTATTTTTAGAGACAGAGTCTTACTTTATTGCTTTCAGTAGAGTGCTGTGACACCATAACTCACAGCAACTTTCAACTCTTGCCTCAGCCTCCCAAGTACCTGGGCCTGAAGGTGTCTGCCACAATGCCTGGATATTTTTTGTTCCAGTTTGGCTGGGGTAGGGTTCAAACCCACCAGCCTCGGTATATGGGGCTGGCACCCTACCCACTGGGCCACAGGCACCACCCCAATTTTGCTATTATTTTTAAGATAAGTTAATTAGTGAAAGGGATCCTTTACATTGGGTTGAATAAGACTCAAAGCCCTTAAGAGTGCTTAGGGTGGCTCAGCGCCCATAGCATAGTGGTTACAGCATTCACCATATACACTGAGGCTGATGGGTTCCCAGCCCAGGCCAGCTAAACAACAGTGGCAACTGCAATAACAACAACAAAAATAGCCGGGTCTTGTGACAAGTGCCTGTAGTCCCAGCTTGGGACTTGGGAGGCTGAGGCAAGAGAATCAGCCCAAGAGTTTGAGGTTGCTGTGAGCTGTGATGCCCTGGCACTCTAACAAGGGCAGGAGACATAGTGAGCCTCTGTCTCAAAAAAAAAAAAAAAAGTGCTTAGGGTGTTCCTAGTAATTGTCATTCCAGTTTGAAATTTGCATCATTGCAGTCTCAAGCTGTTGCCCTGGGTAGAGAGCCATAGTGTTGTAGCTCTCAGCAACTTCCAACCTTCAACTAAGGCTCAAGCAATCCTCTTGCCTCAGTTTTTCTATTTTAAGTAGAGATGGGGGTCTCGCTTTTGCTCTGGCTGGTCTTGAATTCCTGAGCTCAAGCAATCCACCAGCCTCCGCCTCCCAGAGTGCTAGGATTACAGGTGTGAGCCACTGAGCCTGGCTGGGACACTTTTTTTTTTTTTAAATCCACGGTTACAACTAATATTTGGAGAACAGAGAAAGTCAGACTAAGAAAAATACAAATAGGGAGGCGCCTGTGGCTCAGTGAGTAGGGCGCCGGCCCCATATACCGGGGGTGGTGGGTTCAAACCCAGCCCCGGCCAAACTGCAACAAAAAATAGCCGGGCGCTGTGGCAGGCACCTGTAGTCCCAGCTACTTGGGAGGCTGAGGCAGAAGAATCACCTAAGCCCAGGAGTTGGAGGTTGCTGGAGCGACTCCACTGTACTCTACCAAGGGCGAAAAAGTGAGACTCTGTCTCTACAAAAAAAAAAGAAAGAAAGAAAAATACAAATAGAAAATGTTGGTGGTGCTGGTAGCTCAGGCGGCAGGGTACTGACCTCATACACCTAGGGTGGCAGGTTCTAACTAAGCCTGGGCCTGCTAAGCAACAATGACAACTGCAACCAAAAAATAGCCAGCGTTGTGGCGGGCACCTGTAGTCCCAGTTACTTAGGAGGCTGAGGCAAGAGAATCCCTTAAGCCCAAGTGTTTGAGATTGCTGTGAGCTGTGATGCCATGGCACTCTACCCCCGGGAACAGCTTGAGGCTGTGTCTCAAAAAAAAAAAAAAAATTAAAATGTTTAATCCTGTGTTGTGGCTTACTGTAGCATTTTGTATTCCCTTATATTCTGGTCTAGACTTTCTCCAAGATCCTGTAAGCTTGGGGGATATATGAGATTGCCAGCTGTCTGACACCTTCTCAGATTTGGAACTTTCTGGAATCTTAATTCCTTTAACTCTCAAAATTATACTATATGAAAGATAGTAACACACACACACACACACACACACACACACACATAAGACAAGCTAGAAAATCATCTCATAAAGAGAATGGTAAAAGGCTGCAATTGTCCTAAATGTTATTCAAAATTATTTTTAATCTTTGTTGATATATGTTTTGGCAATAGTTTTCCCACTTTTCATTTTCCTTCATAAAAGGAAAAGATTTGATATTCCTGAGTTATCACTCTCCTAAAATTCACTCAGTTTTACTCAGATGTGTGCTGTGTGGAGAGTATTACATCCATGCCCCTGTCTGATATGGAAGGAGAGACGCAGACAGGGGAGTGGGTGACTGACTCAGATGTAAATGATCTTATTATTCTTAAGCTGCAGCCACACCTAGAAACCTTGACAATAACAGGGCCTATGTTTGATATACCTCACTTGTTAAATCCTGTCTAGATTTTAGTATGTCATATGTGTGTTGTTCATCAGCAAAACTGAACAGGTGCTAGAACAATTAGAAAGCTTTAATCAGACTTGTGATTACATTGTTTCTCACTTTGGTCATACAGAGAAAATTAAACACAATAACCAAAACAAATTCCTAGTTGTTTTATATTGTTTTTAGTTCAGTGGTTTCAGTGCTATGCATCCTCCACCAAGATAGATTCAGGAGTAAATTAATTAAGGTTAAGACAATTTCCATGTCTTGTGGCAAACCATAAGTCTTTATTTATTTTTTAAATACAGATAAGGTCTTGCTCTGTTGCCTGGGCTAGAGTGCTGTGGTGTGATCATCGCTCACAGCAACCTGGAACTTTTGGGCTAAAGCCCAAAGTGGTTCAGCTTCCTGGTTCAGCCTCTAGAGTAGCTGAGACTATAGGCACAGCCCACCATACCTACCTAGAGTGAATGCTTTAATTAATTATAAGTTACATATAAAAGAGTCCAGATAGTCAATGTGTAGTTCAGTGAATTTGTAGTGGATTTTTACAAAGTGAGTATACACATGAAATTACCACCTGGATTGAGAAAGAGGTTACCAGCATCTAGAAGTCATGCTCATTCCACATTATTACCTCCCATGAATTTATCCACTCTTCTCACTTCTGTTGTCATTGATTGATTTTACCTTTTTAAAATTCACATACATAGGGTCATACGTATATTTTCTTTTATGTCAGGCTGCCTTTGCTTAACATTCTGTTTCTGAATTTCTTTCTCTTTCTTTTGCAGTTTTTGGCTGGGGCTGGGTTTGAACCCGCCACCTCCAGCATATGGGGTTGGTGCCCTACTCCTTTGAACCACAGGCGTCATCCCTTCTTTTTCTTTTTCTTTTTCTTTTTTTAAGAGACTGAGTCTCCCTATGTTGTCCTTGGTAGAGTGCGGTGACATTACAGCTCACAGCAATCTCCAGCTATTGGACTTAAGTGATTCTCTTGCCTCAGCCTCCCAAGTAGCTGAGACTATAGGCGCCTGGCTATATATATATATATATAATTTTTTTTTTTTTTTTGGTGGTAGTTGTTGTTTAGCAGGCCTGGGCTGGGTTTGAGCCCACCAGCCCCATTATATGTGGCTGGCGTCTTAACCACTAGGCTACAGGCGCCGAGCCCAGTGCCTGGTATTAGTTTTTTCCTTTCAACTATTCTGGTAGGTATATAGTAGTATTACCTAGTGGTTTCAATTTGCATTTCCTTGTCTAGTTATATTAAATAACCCTTCCATATATGTATTGGCCTTTTGAACATCCCTTTTTTTTTTTTTTTACATTTTTTTGAGATAATGTCTTGCTCTATCATCAAGGTTAGAGTGCAGTAGCCCTATCATAGCTCACTGCAGCCTGAAACTCCTGGGCTCAGGTGATCCTTTCACCTCAGCTTCCCTGGTAGCTTAAATTACAGGCATTAGCCATCTTTTTTTTTTTTTTTTGGAGACAAGAGTCCTAAGCTGTCACCCGGGATAGAGTACTATCACATCATAGCTCATAGCAACAACCAGCTCTTGAACTCAAGTGATCCTCTTGCCTCAGTTTTTCTATTTTTAGTAGAGATGGGGTCTCCCTTTTTGCTTAGGTTGGTCTTGAACTCATGAGCTCAGCAATCCACTCACCTTGGCCTCCCAGAGTGCTAGGATTACAGGTGTGAGCCATCCTGCCAGGCCATGAGCCATCATTTTTAATTATTATTATTTTTTTGAGACAGAGCCTCAAGATGTCACCCTGTGTAGAGTGCTGTGGCATCACAGCTCACAGCAACCTTCAACTCCTGGGCTCAAGTGATTCTCCTGCCTCTGCCTCCCAGGTGGCTGGGACAACAGACACCTGCCACAACACCTGGCTATTTTTTTGGTTGCAGCCATCATTGTTGTTTGGCAGGCCCGGGCTGGATTCAAACCTGCCAGCTCAGGTGTATGTGGTTGGTGCCTTAGCTGCTTGAGCCACAGGCGCCAAGCCTAATTTTTTTTTTTTAAGGCGGTCTCACTTTCTTGCCCAGGCTAGAGTGCCATGGCATCAGCTTAAGTGACAGCAACCTCAAACTCTTGGGTTTAAGTCATCCTCCTGGTTCAGCCTCCAGAATAGCTGGGACTACAGGTACCTGCCATAATGCCTGGCTAATCTTTCATTTTTTTTTTTTAGTAGAGACAGGGTCTGGCTCTGTCTCTGGCTCAGGCTGGTCTCTAATTTCTGAGAATAAGGGATCTGCCTGTATTGGCCTCCCAGAGTGCTGGGATTACCAGGCCTGGCCTAATTTTTTTTTTTTTTTTTTTAATGGGGTTGGGAGTATGGCTGTATTTCCCAGGCTGGTCACAACTCCTAGGCTCAAGAGATCCTCCTGCTGTGACCTCCGAAAAGTGCAGTAATTGTAGGCATGAACTACCATACATGGCCCCTTTTGGATATGTTGTTTTGTGAAGTATCTATTCTAGTGTTTCAGCAGTTTAAACACAAACACAAAGTTTTGTGTTGTTTGTCCTTTTTCTTTCTTTTTTTTTAAATTTTTCCTTTCAATTCAGCTGACCTTCACTTTATCTTAGTTTTGTTTGTCTTTTTTCTTTTCTTGAGACAGAGCCTCAAGCTATCTCCCTGGGTAGAGTGCCATGGCATCACAGCTCATAGCAACCTCCAACTCCTGGGCTCAAGCGAGTCTCCTGTTTCAGCCTCCCAAGTAGCTGGGACTACAGGTGCCCGCCACACGCCCAGCCATTTTTTGGTTGCAGCCATCATTGTTGTTTGGCAGGCCTGGGCTAGGGATATGAACCCGCCACCTTAGGTGTATGTGGCTGGCACCTTAGCCGCTTGAGCCACAGGCGCCGAGCCTGTTTGTCTTTTTTCTTATTGATTTGTTAGTGTTCTTTATGTATTCTAGATATGAATTCTTTGATTTTATACATCATAGATATCCTCTGTCTGTGTCTTGAATTTTTACTTTCTTTTGATGGTGTCTCTTTTTTTTTTTTTTTGGAGACAGAGCCTCAAGCTATCCCCCTGGGTAGAGTGCCATGGCATCGCAGCTCATAGCAACCTCCAACTCCTGGGCCCAAGCGAGTCTCCTGTCTCAGCCTCCCAAGTAGCTGGGACTACAGGCGCCCACCACACGCCCGGCCATTTTTTGGTTGCAGCCATCATTTTTGTTTGGCAGGCCTGGGCTGGGGATTTGAACCCGCCACCTTAGGTGTATGTGGCTGGCGCCTTAGCTGCTTGAGCCACAGGTGCCAAGCCTTGATGGTGTCTCTTGATCACACAATAAATTTTTAGCAATTGATAGTGCTATTTTGGTGAAAATGTACATACATCATATCTCCCTAAGGATCACTTACTGGAGGACAGTGCCTAAGAGGATAATAAGATCAGAGTTTCGTTATAGTTAGCTTTGCCTACCCAGTAGTGCCAGCTGTCTTAGAAGTAAATGTGGGTCCTTTGTTGCATGGGGAACCAGACTGTTTCAAAAAAAAAAAAATTATCCACTCATGATATTATCAACAGTTACCAATTTTACTTCATTTGCATTCCTACCATCTTGCCCTGCCTACATACTATTTTAAAGCAAATCCTAGATATATACCATTTCATCCATAAATATTCAGTATATATCTCTAAAAATGATTCTTTTTCTGAGGCAGAGTCTCCTTGGGTACAGTGCTGTGGCGTCATAGCTCACAGCAACCTCAAACTCTTGGGCTCAGGCAATCTCCAAGCCCAGGCGTCCTCAAACTTTTTAAACAGGGGGCCAGTTCAGTCTCCCTCAGACCATTGGAGGGCTAGACTGTGGGCCCTGGGATGAGTCGGCTGATAAGCAAGACAGGCAGCAGTGGCAAAAACACCTGGTGGGCTGGATAAATGTCCTAGGCGGGCTGCATGTGGCCTGTGGACCCTAGTTTGAGGACACCTGCTGGCCTAGCCTCAGCCTCCAGAGTAGATGGGAGTACAGGTGTGTACTATAATGCCCAGCTAGTTTTTCTATTTTTAGTAGAGATAGGGTCTTAGTCTTGCTCAGACTGGTCTAAAATCCTGAGCTCAGGCAATCCACTCACCTCGGTCTCCCAAAGTGCTAGGGAGAGCCACTGAGCCTGGCCTCTAAAAATAATTTTTAAAACAAAAGCCACGTAATAGCATTAATACCATAAATTAAAAAATATTCACAGGCTGGGTATGGTAGCTCATGACTGTAATCTTGGCACTTTAGGAAGTTGAGGTGGATGGGTCACTTAAGGCCAGGTGTTTGATATTAAGCTGGCCAATGTAGTGATACTCTCTCTACAAAAAAATTAAAAAATTTGCTGGACATGATGGTGCATGATTGCAGAGGCAGGAGGATCACGTAGTAGTTTGAGGCTGTAGTGAGCTATGAAAGATCCTATCTCAAAAGATTTTTTTTTCCATCACTTAGATGTGTTCAGAATTTTTCCATTTGGCTTATTATTTTTTTTTTTCTCTTTAGCAATTTATTTAAATTGGGTGGATCAGTGCTTTTTTGACTGCTGGCCTAATTCCTGTTCCTTGTACCCTGTCTTTGGACATTGTATTTCATGTGTAGATATTTTATAACCCTGGCATTTAGGGGAGGAGAATGTAGGAGATTGGGGTGAGCATCAGAATCTTATGAGAGTATGTGAATTAGTAAGCCTCTTTGTGGCTCTGATTATTTGAACCGGAGAAACATTATCAGTGCAGATGGGTCAGCGGACAGCTGCCATTCTTTAAATTTCACCAAGGAGTTGTATATACTTGCTGTTGCCACTCTCTTTCCTCCCATCCTCTCTACTACAGTGTGTCTTCTGCCTCTTCCTGTCTGGATCTTATCTAAAATATTTTATATTCTTTTGTGAAACTTGTTCTTACCCCTGTCTAGCCCACATCTCATGGTATTGTGATTACCCTTTCTCTTGCCTTTCTTCCTTACCTGAACGTAAACCCCTCTAGTGCAGATACTTTTTTGTTTATGGTTACAATTCCAGTACTTAGCACAAGTATTGTGGTACTATAACTAGATGTCCAAAGTTAATATTTACCATCATTTATTACAAGATTTCAGATCTAGTGTAATGTTTATCTCTTTGTATTAAAATAATAGTCATAATTAAAAAATCCTCATTGCCTGGGCCCTTCTCTAATCCTTAGAAGAACCTTAATTTGTAGATAGAAACCTCATTTTATTTTTGAGGAAACTGAAGTTCAAGAGCTTAGTTTTCTTAAGGCCATACTTGTCCACGCCTTTTAAACTTTTAAGCTAATGATCTTTCCATTACACCACCCTTCCTAAAAGGTTAATGTGTCCACTGGGGGAAAAACTGATACAAAGCCCAGGACACTGCCTTTGCCTCCTGAGTTAGAATTCAAGAAGAATAAGCTGGGCCAAATCAGAAGTTAGTTATCAGTTTCCATGAAAGGAAACAGTTTCCATGAAGGAATTAGGGAGACAGGAAGTAGACCAGGAAATAAATTGGGTGGGTCAAATAGGAAAAGCTGCTTAGTTAGACATCAGGCTGGAAGGACTGGAGAAGATAGGAGGTGGGAGAGGCAGAGACAGAGAACAGAGATGGGACTAGGGACAGGCATGTCACAAACTGGTTTGAGTCAGCTCCCACAAAGATTTCCTTTAGTAGCAATTTTCCTTAAAGCACAGTTTGGTGTTTCTTTCTGGGCTGTGGGTGGAGCCTCAGAGCCCGGAAACAGAAATGCCTGGTGAGTATTTTCAGGTCCATGTACAATGCTTAACACAGAGTAGACACTCAATACCTGCTTTTTTGAGTCAGTGATGAATGTATTTCTAATCCCCAAAGGTTGTCCACATAAAAGAGATGCCAAGAACACTGTAATTTTGTACAGATGTATTTTACAACTGACAATTTTCAAGAAGGGAAAAAAAGGTCAACTTGAGGTTTGGAGCAGAAGTTAGGGAGAAATACTGAGAGATAATGTTCAGAGTAGAAATTCCTACTACAGTTAGCATTCATTGAAAAGAGGAAATGGACAAGATAGCTGAAATTAGTGACTTGGTACCTTGATCACCAATATAACTAAATTCAATAAATGTCTTTCAAACACCTCCTAATAGGCCCAACAATGTGTCAGATATTGTGCAAGGTTACTGAATATAGGGATAAATTAAGTAACACCCTCACTTGGGGGCTCACAATCTAAACTAGAGAGAGACACAAAATCAGTGACAACGCTTATCCGTGCTATTATGAGACAATGCCAAAGGAAGCAAGGGAATGCAGAGAAGTTTTTCATCAGTTAGGTACATTCAGTTGAGGTTGACAGAAAACCCAAATTAACAGTGGTTTAAGTGAAATAGGAGTTTATTTCTCTCTTATGTAAATGTTTAGGTAAGTGGACTGGGTGTGATGTGATATTACATGACAGAGTATCCATGAGGTTATCCCACCATGTGTGGCCTTAATGTCATGGTCTGAGATGGCAGCTTCTCGTTCAGGCAGCAGGTTGGGGAAAGGAGTAAAGAAGAGGAGGCACAGACCTGTCTCTTAAAGAAGGTCCCTGGAAACTTGTGCTTTCATTCTATTAGTCAGAGCTTAGTTTGTGGTTCTATAGCTTACCATGTGCTTAGCTAAAATGGTGTGGAGGGTTTCCTAATTTAGCAGAATGAGAGGATACATTTTTTTTTCCACTTCTTGGCCAGGGTCGGTTTGAACATGCCACTACTGGTATATGGGGCCAATGCCCTACTCCTTGAGCCACAGGATCTGCCCCCTACATTTTTTTTTTTTTTAGATCAGCTAGCAGCCTCTCTGCCACAAGTAATGAATTTTACCTTCCAGAGATGGTGATGCTTAAAACCAAGAACAGAAGATGATTGGGTATTAGCCAGGTGGACAAGATAAGGAAGGCAGAAAGGAGTAGACTGTGGAGGGGCATGGAGATGGGAGAGAGCATGGTGAAGCATGGAACTTCTGGTTTTAGGTTGGCTTTAGCATTGGGCAGGTAGAGGGGATTGGCTCCAGTTTAAACTGAAGAATCTGTGAAGGTCATACTTATCAATTTAATGAGTTTGTAGTTTTTTTTTTTTGAGACGGAGCCTCAAGCTATCCCCCTGGGTAGAGTGCCATGGCATCACAGCTCATAGCAACCTCCAACTCCTGGGCTCAAGTGAGTCTCCTGTCTCAGCCTCCCAAGTAGCTGGAACTACAGGCGCCCGCCACAACGCCCGGCCATTTTTTTTTTTTTTTTTTTTTTGGTTGCAGCCATCATTGTTGTTTGGCGGGCCTGGGCTGGGGATTCGAACCTACCACCTTAGGTGTATGTGGCTGGCGCCTTAGCCGCTTGAGCCACAGGCGCCGAGCCTTGTAGTTTGTTTTGTAGTCATTGAGAACCATTGAAAAATTTTAAGCAAAAGAGCAATGTAATGAAATTTGTATATTAGAAGGGTTGTTCTGATTATTTGGAAGACAGAT